>JAQIXG010002596.1:0-17234 GCA_034700105.1 Oconnorella tubifera | reverse complement strand
TATAATTCATTTATTGTGTTATATAATTCATTTATTGTGTAATATAATTCATTTATTGTGTAATATTATCAATTTATTTTATAATATTGTCTATTTATTGTATAATAGTATGGATTTATTGCATAATGTTGTTCATTTATTGTATAACTTTGTCCTTTATTGTCTTTTTATTTATTTATATTTCTATATAACTCTACATATACTAACTGTATATGTACTATTTGTATATATACTATTTGTACATATACTATTTGTATATATACTACGTGAATATATATATACTACCTGCATATACAATACCTGTATATATACTATCTGTATATATACTACCTGTATATTATTAGTGGCATATTAGTATACACGCGTATGTTGTATATACGTTATAGAATCCAGGCATTGCCCAAGAAGATCTAGCAGCCAGAGTCTCTCAGTATATGGCCATGGAACAACAGGCTATGCTGAAACGTCAACAGCAGGTCAGTTATATCCTCTTCTTCTCGTTTAATCTAGTTTGATCTGGTTTAATCTAGTTTAATCTGGTTTAATCTAGTTTGATATAGTTTAATCTAAGTTGATCTAGTTTAATCTATTTTTGTCTGGTTTAATCTAGTTTGATTCAGTTTAATCTAGTTTGATCTGGTTTATATCTAGTTTAATCTATTTTTATCTGGCTTGATCTGGTTTAATCTGGTTTGATCCAGTTCAATCTGACTTGAATCTGGTTTAATATAGTTAAATCTGATTTTATCTGTTTTTTTCCAGTTTAATCTGGTTTAATCTGGTTTGATCTGGTTTATTCCAGATGGAGTTGGCTAAATTACGCCAGATGCAAGTACAAAGACAGCAACAAGAGCGCGCATTGGCTGACCTATATATTCGTCAACAATTAGCCAATCCCGCTGCTCCATTTGCCTCTGGCTCCGCCCTCCAAGCTGCTATGAATATCCCATTGGCTGCTGCATCCGGGCGTCCAATCCTACCCAAACCACCATCCCAACCTACTCTAATTCCCCCCAGCCAATCAGCAGCAAGCTCTTCTCCCACTAAGTCAGTTGTTCTTCCCACTAAACCAGTCGTTATTCCCACTAAGCCAGCCAGTGTTTCCACTAAGACAGCCATCGTTCCACCCATGCAAGCTTCGACTGGCTCAAAGAAAGCCAATGAGGAAGTCTTTGTGGTGGACCCAGGGACCCCCCGGAGGACCACCAGAGCCCATACCAAGGGCCCCACCATAGATCTAACGTCCCCAAAGTCTAAAAGATCTAAATAAGACTTGGGTTAGGATTAGGGTTGGATGTAAATAGACTAGTAGATATAATTAGGCTTGGACTGATTTATTTGATGTTATAGCAGGGTTTGGTTGTTAACAAGCTCCGCCCATGCTATATTTTAAATTAGTTACTTATATTTTATTTTGATCTAAACCCTAATTATAACCCTAGTTCTAAAAATTTCAGTTTTTGAACTAGGATCATTGCATTAAAAGTATTAAATAACTTTTTGATTGACATATGCTACAGGGCTAAAGAGGAGGGGCTTGTTAGTAAACCATACCTTGCTAGAAATGCTTATTTGACTTTATCAGACTGAATGTATATGTGTATGTAATTGTGTTTAGTATATTTAAAATCGTTTATGTATAATCTTGCATGGATTGCATACAGCAATATTTAGAAAGATGATAGAAAGTTCAAAATTTTGGTTAAGTTAATTATTGAACTGATTTTATTAAGTAATTTATTAAAAATGAAATTTCGATTAAACGAAACTGTTTCTAATGATAAAATGAAAAAATATAGTTAAATAAATGATTTTCAGTAGCTTTGTGATGATCAAGATGTTGAATTTGATTTTTTAAGTCTTTAATAATTATGAGTTAAGATAGAATTAAACAATTAATTGTTCTCTAATTGTTTGTCATCAATCATTATAGTACAGAATCAAACAAACAAAAAGTTCAGAATATTGACAGTTATTCTCATCGACAAGTGACTTACTAACAATTACACTAATCATAAATTAAAACTGAATTAAAGATTGAATATTGAAGATTTAGTTCTGATAAAAACATCAACATTTGACAATTACTCGTCTAATTTAATTAGTTTTCATAGTGTATATCGTAAATTGCTGCACCCTTGAACAAAATTTCAATTTAGATTGATCTCTTTTAGACTTTTTATAAAAATGATGTTAGTATAATTTTTATGTGGGGGGGGGGGGGGCGTATCCAAAAATCAAAATGTAAATACTAGGCCTAGTAGGCCTACACGTGATGTTTTTATTTACATTTTATTATTAAAACAAAAATTAGGCGAGAAGGGAACTTTGGTGAAAATATTAAAAAAATTTAACTTTTATATTAAATATTACATTTAACTGATGTTTAAAGAAATTTTCTCTCTTTTAATGCTATTAGATATAATATGTAATTTGTTTAATGATTAGATTTTAATCTTATATAAATAGTGTCAAATTATTTATTATTAATTAGATTTTGTGTTTGTATTGCATAAAAGACGGCCCAGACATGAAATCTGACAAAGTTTTATGCTTAGAATCAGGATTTTGGCAAAAGAATAAATAGAGATGTATTAATTTAATCCAGAAAGCATCGGGCTGTGTTTTCTATGTGTATCGTTTAAATTTATTACTATACATTTGTTAGTTAATTTACTTAATTTGAATTGACGAAATATCACTGACGTGTTTTTATTATTTATCTTGTATATTTGAAATGTTGTTTATGTTATTATGTTGTTATTTGGTTGTGAACTAATACAAATCATAATAATGTACTATTCAGTTAAATCAGTCGATAATTATTCGAAGTTTCAAGGATTCATTATCTTACCCTTCTACAATTAGTTTAACATTCTAATGTTTTCTTTCTCTATTTGAATACTTGCATTAACCATTGATATTAATTGAACTTTCTACGTTTTCGCAGAATAAATTAACTCGCTTAAAAAACAAATTTGATCGAGATGCCTGCCTCTACACATAAATCCAATGACTTGGTTCAGTACCGCAACTGTACCCTTCTACGTGATCATAACTTTATCTCGGATGATTTATGGGTGAGAGGGGGGAAGATTTTAAACCCGGAGAAACTGTTTTTTGATGAGCATGTCCGGGCGGATGTTGTGGTGGACTGCGGTGGGTGTCTTATTGCTCCGGGATTTATAGATCTCCAGATAAACGGTAAAATCTCATTAGTTTATTAGATTTACGACAAGTACTGTACAAAATCGCGTTTAAATTGATATAGAACAATTTCTAACCCTAACCTTAATTAAACTATATAACCCTAATCAATAATTAGACCCTAACCTTAAATCCTAATCATCTGTAAACTTTAAACATTACTTTCTAACTCTAACCCTAATTATATTGAGTTTGTAACAAAATTGTATGTACAAATATAGTTTATATCGAATTCTTTGTACAGCATTTATTACTAATATCATCTTAAATAACCAATATCGCTTTTTTAAGGGTTTACGTAAATTAAATGTATGATTTCTGTCTAAAATTGCAGAGATATTTTCAACGGTGAAATTTTTCTGGAAAAGACTACATAAAAAATTTATTCGATTAATTTGTGATACGCCTTTTTTAGGATTACTAAATATTTTTCTTCTGATTTGAAATTCTGTAGCTCTTTTGTTTAATATAAAGTCCTAATTCCAGATACATGCCATTTCTGTCTTTTTGCGGGGGTTTAGCACCGCGCCCCTCCCCCGAGCGTACTTTGTTTTGAAATGGCCTAAAATGAATGATTGGTATAAATTTTCTATTAAACTTTTTTCATAACAAAGGATATACGAGTTTTTGACTTTAAAAATGTGCTGTTTTTGATTTATAAAAAGTATGAATCAATTTCTTATGAATCTTTACTATAAATTTAAAGTAAAATTAATGCGTTTTGCTATTATTTTCCAAAACTTATCAATCTTATTAAACTTTTTTAGTAAGATTTATAAGTTTTTGTAGAAATATTTTAACATGAATCTAGCTTATTGCAGTGCAAAAATATTTATTAATTTTATACACATACAATTAATTAGCAATGCGACACTTGTATATAATTTCTACATTGTTACTAGTGCTATAAATCATTCTCTCAATTGATGCAACGTTCAAATGCTCTCTCAACACACTTGACTACTGTTTAACATTTCAACTTTGCATTTAGCTGATAAATTTATTACAACAGAGATAATTATTAGAGTGGTGGGTGGGGCATATATCGTAACAAATAATTATATATTTGTTAATTCTAGAACTCTGAAATGACCCCTATAATATGATCAGAATATTACTTTTTAAGATTATGGTTAAGATAATATTTCGGGTTAAGTTTAGGGTTAGTTTGAGTTATGGTTGAATGGTGAATTGACTGAATTGAATAAATGATGAGTTTTTATCAAGTTAATGTAGTAAGAGTCGTATTGTCTGGATACCATATTATTCGTATTTATTTTTTGCCAGGCGCATTTGGTATCGATTTCTCTGCTGATTGCGACACTCTCGCCGTTGATGTCAGACGCGTCGCGGAGGGTCTAACGTCGCACGGTGTCACGTCATTCTGCCCCACAATCATTACAAGCAAGCCTCACATTTACCGCAAAGTAATATTACTCATTACTCGAAATAAAACATTTAATTGTACTCTGTTTTTTGTTATTTTACTAATTGTATATTATATTATGAGCATTTATAATAGTTATACTCGTAGTTTAATATACAATTGTAACAAATAAAGAAATAAATAAATAAAACGAATAAGAGGCAAATTTGACAAGAAACAAAAGCTATTTTTGGTTGTTTTTGTAAAGTTTCAATAACTTAATTTAATCGATTGCAGCATTCGTATAATTGTAGTGTTTGCAGTTATGTAGCTTTTTTGTGCTGATGTGACGTTAGGAAGCGTGATTTTGTTTATCTTCATTTTAAATGTTTAAATTGTAGGTTTTGCCACAGATTAAAAAGACAGATGGGAATGGTAGAAGTGCTGGGATTTTAGGTAAAAGTTTTATATTTTAGCTGGACTTGATATCTAGTTTAAAATTAATTATTACCGTTTTTAGAGTTACTGTACAAATTATCAGCAGACAGACAGACAGATCAACAGACAGACAGACAGATCAACAGACAGACAGATCAACAGGCAGACAGACAGATCAACAGAGATAGACAGATCAACAGACATACAGATCAACAGACAGACAGAGAAATCAACACAGACAAATAGACAGATCAACACAGACAGACAGACTGACAAGCAAACATAATCATAATTTAAATAAAAGAAATTATTTTAGGTTTACATCTGGAGGGACCTTTTATCAACAAAGAAAAGAAAGGCGCCCACGTAGTTGAGTGCATTGCCGATATATCTAATGGTATGGCAAGTCTACTGGCAATATATGGCAATCTAGAGGATGTGGCAATCATCACGCTTGCTCCGGAGTTGCCGGGAGCTCTGGACGTCATCAAAGATCTTACCAAGCTAGGAATCACAACATCTTTAGGTTAGAATTTAAGCGATTGAATATTTATATTTTAAATACTGATTTAGTATTTAAAATATACTCACATTTTTTCTTTATTTGCTATGCTTTTTCAGACTATTAACTTGTGTATATTATTTAAACTGTCTTTAACTGTTTTTGTACCGTCATTAAAATTATTCAGATGATTATTTAGTATTTAAAATATAAATATTTTTTATATATTTATTTAAAATGTATTTTTATTTATTAGTTACAGGAAGAGGGGGAACGGGGTTACTTGAATAATACGACAATCTTTTTAAATTTGTTTGAAATTCAGAAATTAATATAGATAATCTTATTCTTTTTGATTTAAAATTTTTAAAATTCATGGTTGTCTGTTATATTCCAAGTAATATTTATCGTTATTTTTTCAATTTTTATTTATTTATTTGTATTTAGAATTCAATTTTAACTTATTTGTTATTTATTTCTAGGTCATTCCATGTCTAATTTATCCGAGGGAGAAGCTGCCGTCCAATCAGGCGCTAGATTCATTACACATTTATTTAACGCGATGCTGCCTGTGAGATTTAGTTTCATTCAAATAAAATCGTTGTTGCTTTTTTCTGTTGTACACATACACATAAAAACTACACATAAAAATCTCATTAAAAACTATACACATAAAAAACAATACACGTAAAAACTGTTCATATAAAAATCTATACACATAGAAACTATACACATAGAAATTGTTCATATAAAAGACACAGAAACACATAATTGTTCACATAAAAAACACTTGCACATAAAAATAATAACTTCTTACTAAACTGTATGTTGAAATATCAGTTGCAATCTTTCTTTATATTATTCTTTTAAATATTTTTATTCTAAATATTTTTCTACGTATTTAGTTTCACCATCGTGATCCGCATTTGGTTGGTTTGCTGGCAAGCAGCCGAGTTGCCGACACCGTTTTCTACGGTATGATATCAGACGGCATTCACACGCATCCTGCCGCATTACGCATAGCGCATAGAACGCATCCACAGGGTACGTTATGCGGTATTTCTAAGCAGCTATTAATAGTAATAATGCGGTAATTCCGAGAGATTATTAATGGAAATATTGTGGTAATTCCGAGAGACTATTAATAGAAATATTGCAGTAATTCCAAGAGACTATTATTAGAAATATTGCGGTACCTATTATGTCCTTAATGTAATTTAAGCTTCTTAATAAAGGGTGCAGCAAGTTAGAGAAACAGCGAGGTATCCGGGATTCGAAACTGGACCTATCGATTTCAAATCCAGCGCTCTAACCACTTCTCAAAAATCCCTTGGCATTATTATCTTGTAATAAAATATTCTGATATTTACGAAACTCCTATACGAAATTATTTAAATGATAAATTTTGCGGCGTTCAAATTCTGGCGATTCAGAGGCGCGGTAGTAAATGTTATCGCATCATTTTACCACCAGGTATGGTGCTGGTGACTGATGCGGTCTCTGCCATGGGTCTCCCACCGGGGTTGCACCACCTCGGTGCACAAATGGTGCAAGTTTTGTCCGATCGCGCGGTGCTAGCTGGCACAGATATTTTATGTGGAAGGTTCGAATTTTTGCTTCTTTTTCAATTTTAATTGATTATAAAAGAACTTATTAATTGATTGAAGCTTTTAGCTGTTATTATATTCTCATGACTTTGCTAAGAGCTTGTTATTTCAGTCAATTTCAGTCAATTTGATTAAAATCGATATTGATAGTTCTATTAAAAAGTACTTATCAAAAATACATTTATTATAATACAATTTTGCAGTATATTGTAAGCCTAAACGAAACAATAAATGACTAGTGTGTCTGATCAACTAGCATTTTATTTTATTTTCTGCTTTCAGCATTGCAACAATGAATGAATGCGTCAAATATTTTCTTCAATCAACTGGTCAGTTTTATTATATCAACTTTTGATATATAGAAATAGATTTAATCAAAAGTCCAAGCTCAATGGTAAAGTAGTTAACGCGCCAGACTCGGACACCAGAAATCGCGTATTCGATTCCCGCATTCGTATTCGATAACATTTCATTTACTTTCTGCACCCTTTAACAAGTGGATCTGATAAAGCGCCAAAGTCGTCTTTTTATAATGAACTAGTTTTTATTTTGAACTAGTGATCACCCGTCAAGTATGACGGTATGTATATACGTTGGAGCGTTATAGACAGATATACAGAGCAATGATGTTATATTAGTATAATACTTTGTAGCGTTATTGACAGATATATAGAGCAATGATATTATTATGCTGGTTTTAACTTTAAGATTGCAGCAAAGTTGAGGCGCTTGAATCAGTCACACTTCACCCGGCTCAACTACTAGGTATAACCTCTCGTAAAGGAACCCTGGACTTTGGTTCTGACGCTGATTTTGTTCTTCTTAATGAACAACTCGACGTTCTTACTACGTTCATCGCAGGTGAACCAGCTTGGATGAATGAAAAGTTCATTCTCAACAGCAAACGTCAATCTTTATAATATTTATCGTTTAATTTATTAAATTTTATTTATAGATTTTAATAATGTGTGTGTATTTTTGTATTGTTGTATTTTATCGATTTTATTAAGTTGAAATTTGTTATTTGATTTTATTTATTAATTTATTGGATCTACTGTAAGATTTAAATTTAAGGTAAGTTTAAAAGAGTCAATCATTACAATCAGTTTGACGCAATTTATTAAATCTGTAATATATTTAACTTTAACAAATTAAATTAAATGATATAATCGTATTAATATATAAATAACTTTTCTTACAATCACAGTATACTTCAAAATCTGTAGAATGTATAAATTCAATGGGTACCCAAACAAATCGATCTCAATAATTCATTTAATAACTCTAAACTGAACCCTAATACTAAACCGAACCCTAGTTTAACCCTAACCAAATCATACGAATTTATAAATCCTAAACTCTTTAACCCGTACCCTATCTCTAGCATAAACTTTACCCTAATTATAACCCTAATTATACGTAGAATTGATTTGTCGAGTGGAATTTACGCAACACAGTTTTAATTAACGTCATCGAAACTTCTAGTAAACCATTGTCATGCTCTAACCCTAATAGAATTCATGATTACGCATCGCAGAGTTCATTATCAATTAGAAATCTATTAGAAAAATATCAGATTCTACGAAATAATAATTCAAAGTAATACTAACGCGTAATTTTTATGCAAAAACATAACGCATAATCGGTATATATTCGAATGCATTTCAACTTTGTATAGTTAAATTAATAATTTGATCATCTTTTTACAATTTCTATTCTTTACTTTGGTTATTCAAATTAAATGAATAACCAAAGGAATGTTGAGAGACCACATTCGTGAAACTTGATCTTGTTTACATAAATACTAGAGTATAACTCGGTATTTAGATTTCTAATTAGCGACATTCAACGCAATGAAAAATATAATCTTCTTTCAGTAAAGTAATTAAAATACATGATCACAAAACTTCATCATCATCATTATCATCATTTTCAACATTATTATCACAAAACTTTATCATCATCATTATCATAAAACTTCATCATCGTTACCGTCATTATCATCATCATATACAGTCTACATAGCCCAATCATCATCATTATCTTCTGAATTATCATCATTATCATCATCATCATCATCATTATCACTTTCATCATCATTATCGCGCGCATTTTCTCTCATCGATGTCCCAGCAGTGTCATCAAAATAGTTAGCCATTGGTATGATAGCGTAATGTAACGTAAGTCCACTCGTCTGATTAAACAAAACGCGATAGTTGTGTTGTTATAGATCTTGTCATATTGGCCCAGACAAATCGACCCCGATTATTAATTCCTAGGGTTAGGGGTTATGGTTCGGGTTAGAATTGAAGTTCAGGTTAGAGTCAGGGTTAGAATTACATTTAAAGTTGTATAGGGTTAGGGATTTGAATTTGTCAGGCAGATTTGTCGGGTTAATGTATTCTAGGTCATTTTGTCTGGGTACCGTAATATTATCTGTCATCAATATACTCATTTTTACTAGTGATTAGAGCATTGTATTCAAAACCAAAAGGTTTCAGGTTCAACTCCCCTGTGTCTAGTACAATATCGATTATCTTTTAACGTCACATCAGCACAAAAGGATAGTGATATGTAATGAACTAAATATTCAAAAAGTGCTGAGTGAACATCACTCATCACTCGGTGATGATCACTCATCACTTAATTGATCAATTTCTTCCATGAATTGACTCTGTAGATAATTTTTCTGTGGGAATAATGTAGCAACTACACAAATATTTGTTTTTATATTAAATTGAATTTTAAACTCAATAATCTTCGAGCAAATACATTGTATTTGATTACGAATACATTGTATTTGAATACGTATCTGTATCATACCATAACGGGGGCAAATGCTTCCGCGATAGTATCCAGCGTTAGCGTATCGTGTAATAGATACGTATCTGCAAATACGCTGATTTGAAACAACTGTCAAACAAAATTGTATCAACTGTAATAATACTCTTTTAATTTCTATCATTTATAATTTCTTGTAATTTATTATATCTCTTATAATAAGTATAATCTATCTATCTTACATCTATAATGTATCATTTATAACGAATGAAAATAAAGAACAGAACAAACACAGCTTAAATAGGAATAACTCTGCATAAAACACATACATTACATAATAAATTATGCATATATTTTATACATTAAATTAGTTATAAGTTGCCGTTGTTAATTAATGTCATATCAGCACAAAACGGCTTTTTAATAATATGAACTGCGTGTGCAGAAACCAATTGATGAGTGAATACACTTGGTTTAAATAACTTTTCTTTCAGATGATATAAATATTATTTAATAAATCAAAGTTATACCACTGTCAATGCAGCTATAAACACAACTAAAGTAATAATAGAGAAACAAAACAATTATAATAAACGATAAAAATAATTCTGAAATGAAAAGATACGTACCTTTTGTGTTCGATCAAGTTTTAGCTTCTTGTAAAGAAAGTTCTGAATGTTAACAATCCTCACATCTCCTGATACTAATAAATGCTTCTTAGCTAACGGCTAAAAAAAAAAAATTTCAAAAGGTTAAAACACAAGATTCTGAACTCATAAGTCCTAGGTTTGAGTCCCGGTGTAATCTGATATTCACTGACTCGCTGCATCCTTTAGTAGAACTCTTAATTAGAAAGCTAAGTAGTGCCATAAAATAAAAACAAAACATAACATAAAACATAAAATCAAACATAAAACATAAAATAACATAAAACATAAAAACAAAACATAACACAAAACATAAAATAAAAACAATAGAATGATCAAAATGTATTAAAATTTAAATCATTAAATTTATTTTATTTTTAAACTTTAAAAATGTTTCTCATTTCTTAATTAGAAAAATAACTAGCTAGTGTGTAATTATAACTACCTCGATAGCATCTTTAAGCGCGACATCAGGACATGTGCTGTGAAAAATAAAAACAAACGCTCATGATAATTTAATTCTGTAACAGAGTCATCAGATTTTAAACGACATCAAAAAATTTGCCCATTTTTAAACTTTAAAATTAGCTAGACTACAAATTAAAGATAAAAAAATTTACACTACAAAATACGTACCCCCCGTACTCCAGTACAACAGTTCGTAGATTAGATAAACTTGGGGGGGTGGTGGGGGGGGCAGGGTCGGGGTCTTTCTCTGGGAGTCTAATTTTTGAGCAACGATTCGTTGACACGCTGCTTATTGTTCGTTTATCTGTTGCGTAAAAAATGGCCTCAATTAATTAGTCTGTATTAATTAATTAGTCTCAATTAATTAATTAGTCTCAATTAATTAGTTAATTGTTTAAAAGATGTTATAAACAATTTAAATAAATTAGTTTTAATCGTTTAAATTTTTACACAAAATAACAACAATAATACCTCTAATAATTTTTATACAGTAAAAACTCAGGGCAATAACTAAGGTTCTTTCTAAACTCTAATTCTAACCGGAATTCTAACCCATTTATTATTTCACAGCGTATTACTACAAGCAATCGAAATAGATATACCGCGCGATATAGATTAACCCTAATACTTAAAAAACGTACGAATTTGTCAGAATTCTTCAGCTTTATACAAACTATTACCTTGTAAAGGAAATGCGATATTTTTTTCTTTATAAAAAACTCTTTCTCTTTTAAGCTCGTCTAAAATCAAAGAGAGAAAATTTACGATAGAAATTTTCTTTTAAATATTCGTTGACTTATAACAAAAACTAGAATTCTTTCAAAATCGAAACCTAAAACTTGTATTCAATTGAATCATCCAACTTATGGTTTAGTTTAACGTCTGGATTACTGTATTGTATAAACGACGTCTCAAGCGTAGCTGTCACTTTATGCGTCTTACTAAAAGGTGCAGCTAGTTAGAGAAATACTGAAGTTCCGGGATTCGAACCTGGATAGCTCAATTTCGAATCCACCGCTCTAACCACTTCTCTAACGGGCCTTGACTTAACAAACACTAAACTATAGCAAGAATCCAAAATGCAGACCTTGTTCAACATTTGGCAGCAATTTGTATAAAATATCCTGCAGTGTTGCATCATGCCTGAAAGAACAGATATAATTAAACTAAAAATAGATCTATTCAAACTTATTATTTAGACAAAAGTAGATCACACTAAAAAAGACAAAATCTCATATTAAACTAAACTAAATTTCTAAATTATTTTTATCAGATTCTGTCTGTTTTCATTGCTGTCTATTTCTAAATTTATGCACGGTAGCGTGATGCATCAATTTTCTCAAATTGCAATCAGAACATTTTTATGATTCTACCTGATGTTGACTAGGGGGTCAGTTGGATGTATCAGTATGGCACAAGTTGGGCATCGCAGACTTACAGCCACGTACTTGACCAGACAACCCTTACAGACTGTAAAAATAGACAAAAATAAGATCTTACAGACTTTTATAACAAACCAAAATAAGCCTTTACAAACCGTTAAAACAAACAAGAATATACCATGACAGATATTGCATATACATTATTATACAACATTAAATTGTTTATTACTATTATATAACAATCATATAGCTAGATACTTTATACGATTCTGCAAACAGATTGAGTTAACAGATTAAAAACAGACACACTTATACTAAACTCCAATGATTGGGATTTGGCATGTAATCAAAAATGTTTTAATCTCGTTGGCTACTGGTCAAAAAGGCCTTAATCAAAGAATTAAATAACTTAATTTGTGCATATCCAGTACATTTAATAGATACTAATTTGTGCTGATGTAACGTTAAGAAATGAAAAAACCTACAAGTATGTAAGCATTCGATGACGGTGACGGCTGAATGAAGATACCCATGACAGAGTCCACACGTTATAAAAGGATTGATTTCCTTCAGATCCACTATGATGTCATCTGTAGTGCAGTTAGACGTACTGTCATCCATCGCTCAGAAACTAAAATATCTTTTAATATTTAACAAACTTAATACATGGCATGAATCCTAACTTGACATTCTCTAATTAAATTCGCGATTTTTATAAAAAAAATAACTTAACTATGGTTTGAGAGGCTACTTGATAAAACAATCTCTACAAAATTCTTAAAAAATATACCAGTTACAACTTGTAGATATTTAAAGTATGGTTAGGATTGAAGTTAGGATTAAGGTTAGGGTTAATATATTTATAATTAGGATTAAGGTTAGGGTTAGCTCTAAACTTAACCTCCCCCTAATCCGTACAATTAAATTTCAATAATTCTCTTTAGAAAAGCTATTTTTAGACGCGCTAAATTTAGATACCGCGCGAATTCAATTAGAGAATGTCAATACGCGTCCGATTTCATAATGGGGATTTATAAAGATATAAATATAATTTTTAAATGAATTTTATATAAAAATAATATTACAACTTGTAATATCGCCCAGAGAAGAAAATATTAAATGCATAAATAAAAGAGTACCCCCCTCCGATAACACGCTAGCCCCCAATACAGGCATTTTTTAAGAAATTTACAATAATTTGATACCCGGTACATACAAATGTACAAATTTGTATGTATCATACAATTATATTTGTATGATACATCAAATTATTATTTTATTACAATAGTTATGAAATGATAAGTACATTTTAAGTTGTCAACTGAATTGTGCCAACTTCATTCTTCTGATAAGAGAGCTCTTTTGCGCAATTTATTCCTAAGTTTGATGCAGCTTAACTGCTATCGTGTTTCTACTATGTAATTAGATTGCATCAATCTCTTCAACCTTCTGCAAGTTCTGTTCCATCGCTGATTTTCATTTTGTACTCTTTATTTCTAAGTTGGTGCTATCGAACGTTTCTATGATAGTTACTGGATTGCATCAACGTCTGAACCTTTATATTTCTGATGATTCTACCTTTATAACTGACTATAAACTAACCTATAACTTTATTGCAAACTTTGTTAGCTCATACTAAGTCACCAACTGAATTGTATTTGCATCTTTATCATCGAGTAATTTTAACTTTAAACATGAAGTATTGTATTATAACTGTACTGATTGCAATATTCATTTTTGTTTGATCTTGATTGTCTAGTTAAGTTTTACAGTCAGTAATATTTTTAATCTGCAGTTGGTACCTTTGAAGCAATGTCTGAAATAGCTGTGAAAGATTTAATTTTTATTTGTCAATAGAAATATATTTTTAAATAACTTCAGTCTCAGTCACCTAAAATCACTTCAGTCTCTATCACTTCTAGTGAATAGTGAGCACATCACTTTGTATCTCCTGACTCAGCTGTGTCTGTAGATCACCAAGTTTTCTCTTGAACACCTGCAGTGCGGTCATCACGATGGTGTCGGGTTTTAGTGATCCGCACGATTCGACGTTAAAGTAAAACTTGCGCGGTTTTCCGGTAGAATTAAACGGAGCTTCGTCTAAAACGACAACAAAATAAGCTAAAATATAAATAAACTACAAAAAAATAAGCTAAAAGCTAGATAAATAACAAAACAAATAAAAAATATTTGTTATAAAAAAACAATTTTATTTTTATTTACAAGGCTTCTTTAGACTATTATATAAACTGTCTTTAATTTAACTGTTTTTGTTCTGTCAATCTTATTTTTCATTTTATAAAAATAAACAATAAAAAATAATGTCAGGATTACCGTGATACGTGTGAATTAACGTTTTATATTAACTAAATAGTCTGGATTATCATAATCCGCATGGATTAACATTTCATAGTAATTAAATGGTAATATATCACTGATAGTAATAAATAATAGTAATAAATTACTTTTTATCTGGTTTAAATAATTGACTTACATTCGTCTTCAGCTAGTTCTGAGAATTCACTCTTTGGCCTGAAATGCCGCAAAAAAAAGACATGATTATAATTTGTTTCTCAACGTCACATCAGCACAAACTAACAGACTAATAATATCACGAATAAATTTCTTTAAAACTTCTCAACGTCACATCAGCACAGAAAAAGATTAAAAGTGTCACAAAATTTCTTTAAAACGAATAATAAGTGGTTAATTAGAATTAAAGTTTTGAAATATCTACTAAGTAGTAGACTATCGGACTCCGAGCAAAAGCTCCGGGTTCGATTCTTCACAATATTGCTAACTAGCTGCACCCTTTAGTGAAACAAGTAAACTTACCATCAGCATCTCTCATATCTTTTGTATATCCGTTCAATTTTCATTCAAATAAAAACATTAAATTAAAATTGAATTTTAATAAATTCATGAAATTAATATAACTTTTAAATAATGATAATAAATATTTATTCTATTTTAGTTAATTTTAATTAAAATATAAAAAACTGAACAACCGACCATTCTTCAGGTTTGGGGTACACCGTATGACGCAGGGCGTTATCGGGGTCGTACTCAAAAGCGACCCCGCAAGTTGGGTTCCATTTAGCGTGCTCTTTAGCGAACCCCTTCCTTGCGTAGGCTTTCAGTTTAAGCTCTTGTCCTTTACGAAGCTTTACTATTAATATTGGCTGTTCTAAAAATACAAGTTTTACGATTAGTATCCGCTCTGCTACAAAGAGAATCGATTTATTTCAATAGAAAATAAAACTATTAGTCAAAATCTATAGAAAAGTTTCATAAAAAGAAAAGTCTCCAATTCACTAAAATTCAATGTAAGGGCCAGTGTTCATCAATTTAATCAATCACAATCCACTGAATGTTAAATATATTTAAAGATCAGCACATTATTATTGCTCTTTTTTCCTATAAAAAAAACAACGTTCTAATGTTGATCAAGAATAAGACAATTTCTAAAATCAAATTTCTAAAATTAGTTTCTCAAGTTTGAAAATGAAGAAATAAAAAGTAGAAGAATAAGTAATAAGTACACGCCTTCGTTTTCTCCATATTCCCCGTCCTCGTCTCTATGTCTAGATGTCACCTACAATTAAGCCAAATTTTATCTAAAAAAAAACGAATTTAATATCGATAAAAGCGTAATGTGACTAGACAATTAAGACACAAATATAAGAACAACCGGATGATTAAAACACAGATAAAAGAGATAAAGATATGAATTACCGGGAGCACTTTAGGATGACTACTAATGAGATGAGCGCTGGTCACGTGTTTTGTCTGATCGTCCGTGCATCGCACGTCCAGCACAAACTCAACGGAACATTCCGTGCAAAACTCATCGCACGTGCAATCCTGGGTGCGGGCAAAAAAGAAATGAAGATATGTGATGCAATAAAGCGCAATAATTAAATATCATATTGCATAATTTTACAATAATAAAACGTCATATTGCATTTCGCAATAATGAAACATCATATTGCATATAGCAATAATTAAATATCGTTATTTAACAATTCATAGAAAATAAGTATTTTTGCATAAAAAATTACCCTCCTTCTTAAAATTTGGCTCCCCTCTACAGAATCTATTACAATAAAAATTATGATACAATAAAGAATCACCCTTGAGTACTGCATCTTATCAACAGTCTCATCAGAAATGAGTGGAATGAGTCCGATACGTTGAGCGATAAACTCATCGCATAAAACTGTAGAGTTTGACTCTATCTGGATCCAGTCTATGGCTGTAAGATTTTACAAATATAAAGTTACTTTTTGGCAGGAAAAAGACTCGAACAAAAAAACAAATGGAAAAATTTGTAGGTAATTCATAAACTAATAGAATATAGATCGTAATTATAAGATTAAGGTAACATTACTGTCTGGATTAATGATGTCAAAGATATAGCTGTCAATTTAAGCGTCTTACTAAAGGGTGTAGCTAGCAACAGAAAATAGTCAGATAACTGAGTTTCGAACCAGTACCTGTTGATTCGCTAATATGATGATAATATTAACTATATCATTCAGATATAACTAATAGTTTTCAGAGATAGAAAAAGAGAATAATAAAGATTTTAAAAGATTTCAGAAAGGTTTCTAATTGTACCCATTGTCGGCACCTCTGCGATGCAAATTCGACGGATCGCATTTGCCACACTAAAATAACAAAATGAATATTTCAAAAATTCTAAATATATCTATTTAATTTAACATTTAATAAATATTATCAGTATTGTACTAATATTCTAATGTTATCAACTAAATGTTGTATCATTAACTCAACTATTCCCATAGGCTATTAAATAATTGAGTAATAATTCAA
>JAQIXG010002595.1:0-17240 GCA_034700105.1 Oconnorella tubifera | reverse complement strand
CATGTGTGGTCTTTCCTGATGCTGAGAGACGTCTGTGACATCGTCTCTCGACGGTTAAACAGACGTTAAACTTTTATTGATTGATTTATTGAAATAATAGTACATGTTTTCAGTATTCAAAAGTTTGTTTCATTCTTGATTATGATTGTATTGTTATTTTTAATTTCATTATTAACGTAATTACTTTTAATCACGAATATATTTTACTATATATTTATGAAATAGATATAATATAAAATATATTATGAGGTTCGTGAAAAATCTTGAAAATGCATAACTAAAAGTTGATCCTTGCTTAACTGAACGAGCACCTATCATAAATGTTTATAAAAAGATCTAACTTCAACCCTGCCGTCGTAGTCAACGATTCAATTAAAGGAATATTCCAAAAAAAGATAGCTTGTTATTAGCTCTAATTACCATAAATCTTTTTTATAATGTAATCTTGTAATCTTTATCATTATCTATCCATACATTTTTTACGTATATTTTCAATTGGTTATTCCTACGTGAATTTATCCTTCCCTTTAGGTTCGTATGGTTAGCACAGACGGCACAATAATGCCTTATGTCGGTTCAAAACCCGACTGCGATTGCCGACTCGACGATTGCAAATGTTTTAACGCTAAAGAAGAGCTCGCGATGAACATGCTGCTCAACAATCCTACCGCTGTCACAGTCACAGCTGACAGTGTCCTTCACGTAGCCGACATGGGGAACCTTCGAATCCATTCCGTACTAGCAGCTCTTCCAAACGCCGATCGTCTGAACCAGTTCGAGGTCATCTTCCCAGCGACGCAAGAGCTCTACGTCTTCAACAGATATGGGCAACATTTGGCAACCCGTAACCTCATCACTGACCAGTATCTCTACAATTTTACGTACAATGTTAATTCGTATTACGGAAAGTTAATGAAGGTTTCGGACGCGGCGGGAAATTCGCTATCGATTAAACGCGATTATAAACTTCAGGTGAAAGAGGTGGTTCCTTTAAATGGGCAGAAGTGTAAGCTTACTATGGATAATATGGGATTGCTGCAGACGTTTGTAACTGCAGATAATGTTACTTTTAAGTTTGCATATGTGGGTAATTCGGGGTTGATTGAGTCAAAGGAAACGAGTGATGGGAAGATTTTAAGGTATGAGTATGATGAGCACGGGAGGTTGAAGTCCGTGGTTCATCCTAATGGAGTAACGACAACACTTGACACTGATTTAAACCAATCGGGTATTGTATAACATTATAATATTTTAAAAATCAGATATATAACGTCTTGTGAATTTGTCAGGTAGGTTTATTAAACTGAATCAATATGATATTATAGTGCTTGTGTATATCGCATCATATCAATACATTTTAAATTGCGCATTTAAAAATGAATTAAATTCATTATTATCAAGATTAAATGAATTATCAAGATTAAATGAATTTAAAATCCATATTACTTTTTGTAATATGGATTTTAATCAGGCTTACTAAAGCAAAACTTAATTCTTTAACTAGTTTAAAAACTATTTTAATTATTTAGACTTTAATACTTGAATTTAAAGCAGATAAACTTTCTACAAGAATCTCTTATCTCCACGACGGGTCCCTTACTCTCGAGTACCCTTTCAACATGGCTGTTACATTTGAGTCCACACCTCACCCTCTACTCAGCACCGACCACCCCCTGGTGACAAAACGAAAGATCCTTCTACCGGACGATCTCACGCATTCCCTCGAGTGGCGTTATTTCCCGCGATACGATGCGTCAGCGATTCGACGTGGCAAGACGATAGATAAACTCGGAAGAAAGCTGAGGGTAGGCAGACCAGCGGCTGCGCCCAGGCATGAGCTTAAATTACGGCATGGCGAATTCATTTCCCCCTCAGCGACCAATTTTGACAACGCGTTGTCACATTGGGGCTATGAGGGAAAGTCGTTGATGGTATGTTTGCGTTTTTGCTTCTTGTTTGCTGTACGTCACTGTAGAGTTTGAAAATTAAGCGGCACATAGGAATGATTAGTATGCGTAAGTTTTGTTTTTAGGTAAGTTTGTTATTTGTAAGAGTGGCGTTGATGTAAGTTACGCACTAAGTTACGAACGTATGCACTTGTGAAATGAAAAATCTAAAGCAAAAAGAATTTTCAAAAATGAAGAAAGAATCTGTTATTTTTTAATTCGTTTTGTTGTTTTTACAAAACAACAAAACGATCATAGTAATGTAAATGAATATTACATGAATTGTTAGTTTCTCGTTGTTTTCTAAAAATTGTAAATGAAAGAAATTGAGCATTTCCTGGAGAATATACAAATAAAACTACAATGGTACGCGGGCGGCATATTGCTCCTAGATTATGTAGATTATTGAAACTCTTTCATTAAATTTAGGATTGAAATTTAATATCCTAAATTAGTGAATTCTAGATTGAAATTAGGACTCTTATTTTATTTAAATATCAAATATAAAATGCATTATAGATTCATAGATTGTGAAATTTTAAATTTGTAACTAGTTTAACTTTCTCGAGCAATGCATCTAATATTAAAGTCATTTTCAGCATTTCTTTTTCTTTTGCATGATGACTTGTTTTCAAATAAAGATAAATTCACGGGTTAGACTTTCACTTGTGAATTTAGTCTTTTTTCCATTATTCAACAAATTATAACTTTATTTCATTTAACAAATTTTTGCTTTGTACCTTTCTTGAAGTTTTAATTCTCATGCATGATTAAAATAATATTGCTTATATTTTTCTATTGCAATAGTTTCAATAAAGGCTTCTTTCGCTTTGCAATATTTTAAGCAAAATTGTTACATTTTTTTAAAAAAATGTTGAATTTTGCTAACTGCATCCCACCTACCCTTTTTTCTTTGTTTTCAGTTATTAATGCTTGATTAACTTAAATTTTGATATTTGATCTTAATCTTAAAATTGATATTATTTACTATTATGAATTAGAATAATCTTAATCTCGAAAAGTGTTATTATGTTATTGTAATTATATTATATAATGTTATTGTAATTGTTGAAATTGTGAGATATAATTCTCCTATTTAAGATAATTAATGAATTAATAATTAATACATGAATTACTTTGATATTTATCCATTTCTTTATGATGTTGTTATATGTGTTATGGAAGTTGTTGTTGTATTATGATTATATTCTATTATATTTTTAACATTACTTATCATATTTATAACTATTTTTCTAATATTCTAAATTTCCATTTTTCTAATTTAATTCATGCATTGAATAATCACTCCTGTTAATATGACTTTATGCAATAAGTCTTAGGCCGTTATGAATACTGCGATCTTATCTTATACTGTTTTGTAATTGTAATTTTCTGTACTTTTCCTTTAAGTGGTAAACTACACTGTTTTTTAGTTTGTGTCACTATTTATTTTTAGTTTAACATTATTTGATTTACAGCTGCTATTTGTTTGGTGAATTAAAGAATTTATATAAACATTCTGTTTAGGTCAATGGCATTAACGTTTTATCCTTTGAATATGATCGCGATGAACTTTACGAGGTTGTCATGAATGGTCATCACGAAGACATCCTTATCGTGCACTATGACAGTGCTGGCCGACCGGTACAGGTCATACCGCGTCATCCCCTGGAGGGACTCAATATGACGTATGACCAGCAAGGGCGCGTGGTACGACTGAGTCGCGGTGATTTTAGTGTGTCGCGAATCTTTGATGAACGTACGGGTTTGCTGGTGGAGAAGAGAGTCGCCAACCGACCGACTTTTAGATATATTTACAAAAATGGAAATGAGGTACGTTTTATTTTTGTACAGTACTTAGATAAGTTTTGTATTTTTGCTTCAGTAGCGGTTTTTTATTTATTATTATTTTATTCTTTGTTTCATTTGTATTTAATTTAGATTTGACTGTATCATTATCAGTATTGTCATGATAAATATATTGTCATCATTACATTATCGAAATTAAAGTCGACACGGTTCTTTCAGGTGGCTTGAAATGGTGTATTGTTAACATTAAATTTTCAAGTATCTAGATTCTCAGTAGTATTCAAATAAATTGTTATATAAACTGTGAAGTAAATTGTTATGTAAAGGCTTTACAGAACTGCAAATTTGATAAAGCAGTCATTGTATCATTTGACTTTTACATATTTTAGATGAGGAGCATGTTACTACTATACTTATTTATATTTATATTATATATAAATGATTTGTGCTCTAATTATGAGTCTTTGTTACTGGTATTATTATAATTGACAAATATATTATTTGAAAACTAATACTATGCTATAAATCTATATTATTTGTTTGGTTTATATTTATATTTATTTTCATGTCAATGGCATTGTAACAAACAGTTTGTATCAGTCACAGTAATGATTTCGATGATAAAGTTTTCATTTCGTGTAGATATTCATTGTATATTTTATAATCCTGTTACATTTATTCATTAATTACAAATAATCAGAAGTATTATTATCATTTATACTAATGGTATAAAACTGTTAATTTATACTAAAGTTTTAAATCCTTTCTTGGATAATTTCTGATACTAATCTTTATGATATAAGCTTATAACATAACATTCAATTATATAAATTAAATGTAGCTCAATAATAATTTTACAACAAATATATAACGTGCACTTTATCCCGGCAGCCTACGGACGTAATTCTTGCGAGCGGTAAACAGTATCAGATCCAGTACGACGACTTTTCAAATCTCAAATGTATTATAATGCCCAATCTCGCCCGACATTGCTTTTCTTACTCCGCTTCATACAGCACCCATCGCCTTTCCTATCGACCCCCCGACTCATCCTTTTCCTTTTTTATCGATTATGACACAACTGGGCAGATTCTACAGATCCTATATCCAAGCGGTAAAAGAAGAATAACGTATCACTACAACCAAGATAAGCTTTTAAATATCGTAATGTTCGATTCTTTTGATCAAGTTTTGAAATATAATCCAACTTCACGAAAACTACGAGAAATATCTATAATTAGTCGCGCGTTAATGAACTGTTCATGTTCGCTGTTCTTCGCATACAGTGGCGCTTTGATTAAATCGCACATTGTTTCGTTTAATGGACATCGATTGGTGGACGCCGAATTTAAATATTCGTATGATGATCATTTTCGCGTTTCTTCGTTAGACGGGCGGATTGGTGAGATTTCGTTGCCCAATGTCCAGTATAATTATAGTACGGATACGGGTAGGTTGGAAACTACTACTCCGTTTGTTTTCGAATACCCGAGATTACACCGAGAATTAACTCGCGATGCGAATGTCGAGATCGCGCGCGAGTTTGATAGATTCGGACGCGTTACTGACGTTTGGTATTCTTTTAATAATTATGTCGTTTTTAACGTCGAAGTGAAATATGATAGTTTGAACAGGGTGTTTCAGTGGAGAAGAAAAATAGGCTCGAGTGATCATAAAGCGTACGAATACGTTTATGACATAGATGGTAATGTCGTCGAAGTTCTAGTTAACGGTCACTCGACGTGGAAATACACGATCGACGTGAATAATAACGTCGTTAAAATTCAGTATTATAATCAACTTCGGACTTGCGTTATTAATCACCGCGATCAAATAGAAAGCATTGATCAAAACATCTACGTTTTTGATCGCGATGGATTCGTCACGCAGCGCGATGGAGAAATGTTTGAGTATAATTCTTTCGGTTTGCTTACGAGAGCTCAACGCGTGGCATCGCATGATATAAATTATTATTACGACGCGAAAAATCGATTGGCATCCTTCGAAGAGAAAACAAAACGTCTTTTTATCCAGATTTTATACGCCGATTTAAATCGTCCGAATAGAATAACTCACACGTACGATCACTCTACAAGGAAGATTTCAGAGTATTTCTATGATTACTCCAACCAGTTATTCGCGATGCGAAGAGAGGAGGAGTATTTCTACATCGGGGTAGATATTCACGGCTCACCGGTTGTCATATTAAACGCAATAGGAAGTGTAGTAAAACAAATGAATTACGATCCACTAGGAGGTCAAATGCCGGATGCGACGTCGGATTTTTCTTTTATTTTCGGATTCCAGTGCGGTATTGTGGATTCCGTTACGAATCTCGTGTTTCTGAACGAGAGGATTTATGATCCGTCTGTGGGAAGATGGATGGGGCCAAGTTATGGCAGTTTTGTGGGGAATGTGAGAAGGTTTCCTACTTTTCCGATGGTTGCAAACTTATATCGTAATCCCTGGGTTCATATGCAGCACGCTGTTAATGAGAAGTCACCATCAGGTACTAGTTTAATTTAAAGATTGTGCTGGGTTTGAGATTGATTTTAAATTGTGATGCAGTGACTGTATGTCTTGATATATATATTTATGACATAAATTTACCAAATCGAATAATAGGGTATTTGTTATCAGATATAGGTATGGATATATAATAGTCAAATATCAATGGTAATCTAGTTTTATAGATGGTTTAAACTGTTTTTTTAGCTATTGTTAATTGTTTTTGACTTACTATTGATATTAATTCTTTCGCAATGTCGATTTAAGTCTTGGAATTTTAATCTTACCATGTTACCTTTTATCACCTTCTTTTGTTCAAACTTTTAATTTTTATCTTAAAGCATAATAAAATTATATCTAACAATTGTCTTGGATGATTTAATAAGAAAATATGTAATGATTTTGATAAAAGTAAGTTGCTATAGCTTCAGTAAATTTGCTGAGACTTTTTTTTAAATTTTGGAATTTTTTCTATTGATATGAGAAGTAGACTTTTTCATCAATGATGATGCGTTTGCACATAAATACACACTTAATTTAACCTACTGACAAATTTAACAAATGCATTTATTTCTACTTATTAATCTTACGTTTTCATTTATAGACATCTCAGAATGGTTAATGGCTGTTGGTTATGACTACCAAAGTCTTGTCCCAACCGTTTTATTCGACGGACAAATTCGTCCGCAACCAGTCCAACCAACCTACAACGTACTATCAACAACTTCCGCCTTCCATTGTGCCTACGAACAAAACACACGGAATCTCATGACACTTTCCACTGTTCCGCTTTCATTGATTCCAGAGCAAGAGAGTGAATGGCCAACCCTTGATGCATCCTTCTCACCTCTTGATTCTATTTTTGGTCCTGGTATTATCATTTCCATAAACAACAGCAAAGTGAACTTAATTATTTTAGATTCTGCAAATCCCGCACTTGCAAAGTTATCCGTTGCCCTGCTTAATGATTCAACGTTTCTCGATTTAACGTATACTATACTAGGACGCGTGAATAGTTATTTTATACGATATGATACGACGCCATTTATAGCCGAGATTAGAAATTTAACGGGAGTTTTAAATCTTAACGTTTCGATTGACGAACAGTATGACAATTCCGGATTTATAGATGTCATTATTCGTAATGATCATTCTGTTATAAACGTACGATTTGGAACGACTTTGACAATTGAGCAAGAGAGAGTTATAAAGGTAGCCGAGCAGCGGGCTATTAGTCGAGCGTGGGCTGAAGAGGCGAGCGCCCTTCGGAGCAGGAAACAGAATTATAACGCTTGGTCGCAGCGACAAATTGACGAACTACTTAATACTGGACACATTTCTGGTATCGCAACTTCTTTCATTCGATCTACGAGGGATTTTCCGCGTGTTGCGGATGACTATCAGAATGTGAGATTTGTGATTACTGCGAGGTGATTGGTTGGGGGGAAATTGTAGAAAGTAGGCGTGGCTAAGGGGGGAAAGTGGGCGTGGGAGACAGGAATTAGTTATGTGGGATTTTGTGAAAGTTTTGACTGTTTCATAGATTTGTTTTTTTCTAATTTTCATTTGTATATAAAGTTTATTTTTGCTGCCATTTTGTATTTCCGTAATTGATAAATTAGATTAAGTCGTATATTCAAAGTTTGCTTCTAGTCGAGATAGAGTGCCTTAATAAAGATAATTTTAAATAGTTATTTATTTATATATTAAGATAAATTGACTTAATTGATTTGAAGTTTCTAATTTTGATCAAAGCTTCTTGGAGAAGTAGTATTGAAGTTAACTTTCAACTCGAAGGTCCAGGTATGATTTCTGTGAAAAATTGCTTATTGCGAACTGAGCAGCAACATTTGATACAGCATTTCAATAATATTGTAATCCAGATATTTTATTTAAATTCATTAATTAATTGGTTTTCTTGGCAGTTGTTGAAAGTTATAATAAAAGTTACAGTCTTGAGAAGTATTTATAAAAGAGATATTTGTGAAAGTTGATAATATTTATAAAAAAATCAAATTAAATCTTGAGCCAAATTTGACTAAAGGTGTTTGACTTAAAGCATGTTTATGTTAATTATGTTAATTACTTAGTAATTGGTTAAGAGATTACTGTTTTAAATCAAATGCTTCTTTACTAAATCAACATCTAATCCAGCGGTTCTCAACCTGTATGTCACGGGCCTCTAGGGGTCTCCTTTGAATTAGCAGGGGTAGTACATTATTTTATCACAACATGTATGATTTATCAGAGATATTTTTGCCTGTAGGTAAATACCATCTACTATTATATATGATAGTTATCAATCAAAATACCATATACCAATATACCACAGTTACAGCTGTCTTACAATATTAAATTTTACACTACATAAAAATGACACTTTATGTTGTACATTTTAGTAGTTGTTTTGTGAGGGTATGTTGTGACACTGATCTTTAATTTGATTGTGCGATAAAGTATAAAAATATCCGGGGGTCGCCACTTGAGTGTTGTTTGTAACTGATAGCCCATCAGTAACAAGTAACACTCAAGTGGCGACCCCCGGATATTTTTATACTTTTATCGCACAATCAATAATATTGTAATCCAGATGTTTTAATCAGAAAAGGTTGAGAACTGCTGATTCCGATATAAACTAAGCCTAATGCAGATTTAGTTATTGCAATGTTTCTGTAATGTTAATGTGTAATGTTACTGAATGCTTTTACTACATACTATGTGTGTTAGAATGTTTTACATATAAAAATTGTGCAATTTAATTTAAGTCATGTTAGTGTTTCGTATTATTTCTGTTTGAACTTTATTTGTATGATGAATGAGTTTATAACAGTCATGGACACTGCAGATATAATGATTAGATAACTTTGTAGTGAATCTGAAGATGCTAAAATCGATACGATGGTATAAACTTTTCTTGAGAATGTATTCATTATTATAAATAACCGTGACTAAATCTAAACGATAATATATTTTCGTTTTGCTTGCTGTATATGGATCATGCAATTGATAATCCACACAAGTTTGTATCAATTGATTAAAAGTGGCAGAACGCAAAAGTTTTTCATAATTATACGAATGTTTCAACGAAACAAGACAGTGTACAATTGTTGTTAACTACAATTATGCATGACATCTGTCAACATGTAAATGAATGCTGTAATGTTCACTCAATGAATGCAGACAATTTTCTTTAGGGTAAAAAGAATCATGTGGATGGTTTTGAATTTTTGTATAAATTTAAGCGTAAATTAATGTCAGGAAATTTTCTTGTCATTATTTTGTTATTGTATCTCGAGTCTTGACTATTCTATTAATCTCAGTAAAGCTATTTTAGTGCTGAATTGCATTTATTTAACTGTGTCTAAATAGTAACTACATCAGTTTTAACTGAATAGATACAGTTTAATAACTGTGGAATAAGCATCACGCGTGTCTGATGTTCCTTTGCTATTTTTTTTATGATTGAACACATCAAGCAGAGTACTGTAAAATTCACTTCAAAATAAAATTGATTAATTTTAGTATTTTTTATATGATCTAGTTCGATATATCAATCATTCTACAGAGTCCATCAATTACAAAGTTTTTATATCTTAATTGCATTAACTATTTTGGCTTCCCTTTTCGTTTGTATTATATTTAGCGACTGCATGTGTATAGATCAAAATGTTATCTCAGTATTGTAAGAAATATGTTGACAGAAAGGTTGCAAATTTATTGTGTTATTGTTATTAATAAATACGCTGCACGACTTTGTAATAAATTGAGTTTGTTGCGGGTTTTTTTCGCGAGTTTTGATACAGAAGCCAATTGGTGATGCATTGGTCTCTTGCATCAGAGGCAGGGGGGTTAAATTCTGACCACAACAGACAGTAATTTTAATAAATTAATTTTCTTTAGTCTGATTAATATATCAAAGTAAAATATTATTTAATGACAGACAATTATTCAATTAGGAATCATCTAGTCACTAGCGCAATAATCTAAAAGCTTTCTCTTCAGCTGTATTACAAAACTTTACGTTGTGCCAGTACAAAACAAAAAAGACTGACTGTGTATTTTCCCCTCTAGAAAAACTAAAAAGCTTCGAATGTGCCAGATTTGTTCATTACAAGGATTCATTTGAGAACTTTCACCACTGACAATTTCTTGACTTGCAATTCTCGTCTCATATATATGGAACACAAAATGCCATTAGATTTAGACAATTTAGTCAATTTAATCGAATTCTTTTAATCTTGTATAGATATTACTCTCAATATTCAAAAACTTTCTGCATCCTTTAGTAAAGAAACTCTAGGTATCTCTTGGTAATCCAAACAGTAACTTCAATTTATAATTGTTCATAATTGTAAAGTAATTATTTATTTTCTTTCCCTAACTTAATTGTTTGATTTGCTACACTATGTGTGTGAATTAAAAGTTGCATATATATTAGTAATAATTTTATGGTATTATGTTAAATAGACAACAATGAACAAAAATCAATAGCTATTGTTCTAATACAAAAACTTCAATGCAACGCAATAACTTCGTACATTTTTGATTTTGTATGATCAAAGAGAGATAACTGTTTGAAACACAGATGACAGCGAAAAATTTCCAGCGAAAGTTCAACATAAGAGTACAAGACAGACAATCCATCACTTATATTGTACAAAACAGTGCACTTTTATGCTCTTTAATTAAGGAAGATCAAGAATTTTATTTTGCATACGGTTACTGATAACACGAAGGTACTATACTGTAGAAATAAACTTCTATAAAATTACCGTACGAAAATTAAGTAAAACTATTTTTAATTAGAATTTATATTAATTAATAAATGAATTAAGTATTCTTTAATAAGCATTCTTTAATTAGAATTTACCAATTTCATTAGTCTTAATCGGACACCTTTTTAATGAAAGACCTATAAATGTAAATAGAAAATTGCTATTCAGTTTTATAGATTTTAAAACTAAGAATTATAAATAGAAACTCTATATTTCTGCCAGTTAGATCAATAATCCTAAAACTCAAAGAACTAAAATACAACGCTCTCAATTCAGCAAACGGTCACGAATAATTTAAATTCAAATCGCGTCAAAATAATAATAAAAAAACATAAAAAAAACCTAAAAATAATTCAAATTTTAACCGACTGTTTCATTATTAATAATAACCACATGCTTAAACAAAGAGCTTTCAAAAAATTTAATCACAAAAGCAAAGAAATAAAAAATGCTGCAAACTTAACGACTGGTATTGTCGGACACCAATTAATAAGGAAAAGATTCAAGTTATAAAAGACCTCCCTGTGTTTCCAATACAAAATAAATTCATAAAAAATAGCGAAATAAAATTTTGTATAAAGAAATTGTGATGTTATAAATTGCGATAATGTAAAAAAATTAATTTAAAGCTGCAAATAAAATAGGATGGGAAAGTGGGCTGGGGGGAGTAGCAATTTTTGATACCCCGATGGCATTCTAACCACTAAGTATTTTGACGGGTGTATCTGATTACGATACTCATCAAAAAAGTTTCCCTAACAAGAAATTTCTTAGTATAATTATTGTTATTATAAATTTTCGTGATAAGTTTTTTATATTTTGCTGTCAATTATATGTACAATAATTTGAATTGTTATTTGATACAAAATTCTGTAAGAGTTACAAAACATTCCTATGTACAGTATTTAATGTAATTTAATACTTAATAATAATAACATTTATAATAGTTCAAATTTTATTCTTTTTTCATAAAAAAACAAAATTAGCAAGCATTTTTCGCCGAAATATACATGAGCTGAAATGACATTATGCAAGGATATACGCTTATTATTCCAACGCACAACTTTTATTACATAATACTAATCGTTCAATAATTTTAAATATAAGCGAATTATTCAAAAAATGTACAGATTAGATAGAAGAACAAAAGATTTTCAACATCTTTATATAGTAATAAATACTGTACAAAAACTGAATTTAATCGTAAATTTTTACCAGTTTTATGAAAACAAATCTTTATATAAAATCCTTCCTTCGCTTGCATTGAGCTCAACGTCGCATCAAAGCAAATATACAGAAAATTATTTAATTACTAAACTAATCAAATAAAATATTAAATAAAAACAAAATGCTTGTTTTCAAACTTTAAACCAGTTTGAAGTTACAAGTCCAACACACACACACACACAAGTATTAAATTGTATGATCTAACATTTACAAATAAACAATGAAATACGCTTAAAACATACACACTTTTCATTAAAATTAAACTACATTTTATCATTTTTATTATATAGAATTCCACTTGTAATAATAATTCATATTTAAAATCAAGCTAGACTACAAATTCAACTTTAAAGCCTAACTATTTAATTTTTAATTCAAATTTTGTAGATTCAAACTGATCCATTGATATCATGTGATTCGATTGACATGAACCAAACCCGCAATCTTTGTTTGCACAGCCTGAGTGTTAACCACTAGACCAAAAGCGCTTGTACTCTAGTTGACGCAAACTTTGTTTATAATTAAAATTACTTTTCAGCATTTAAGTGATAATGGCTGCATCCCTATGTAATGGCCAAGGTTACCGGAAGTTACTTTGGGCTGCAGAGCAAGTACCTATGGGCTGCAGCCTAAAGTAATGGCAGCCTATTCTTACTAATAAACACTAGCACTTATATATAAATAGATAATTAAGCAAACAAAGTGGTGACTTTACATAAAATCAACTTTTTCGATTCAAATATGAAACAAAATTAAAAACTATTATTTGTTTCGCCTTTCAAATTTATTTACCTATTAAACCACTATGAAACAAATAATCGAATTAAACGTCAAAATCGGATTTAAAATTAAAAAAAATGGTAAATGTAGTTAAGGTTTTTAGTACAACTTCTGTGTAGTTTGCTTTCAATCACAAAATGAAACGTTTTATTTACGTTGCCTAAAATGTATTATTCAAGATGTTGCTACGCTTAAAGATCCACTTAGAGCATCCCAAAACCTTTTGAGTAAGTGATGGCTTTTAAAAGTCGCTCTTTTAGCTTCTCTTTCGTTCTGTATTCCGGTAGGAGTAACACATTGAAGCAAGTATGCGAAGTCGGAAGCCTGATGTAAATAGTTAAAAATAATCTACACGTTTGTCACAATTAAAAGTTGTGTCATCACAAAACAGATATTTAACATTACGTTTAACGTCTGGTTTACGGTATTATATGAATGATGTTGAAGACGTAGCCGTCAATTTAAGCGTCCTACTTAAGGGTGAATCAAGTTACAGAAATGGTGAGCTATCAGGGATTCGAACCTGGACCTATCGATTTCGAATACAGCGCTCTAACCACTTCTCTAACGGGCCTTGACAATTAACGACTTGATATTTAATAACAGATAATTGGATAAAAGATTTGTATAACAACTGCATCTAATGATATTAAATCAAATGAGAAAGATAGTGTCAATGTTGTGAATTGGGTTTGCTCAAATCAAGTGATATGAGTGAACGCTTTCTCTGATCTCTTTCTCTACATATAATTCACTGCATGAAATGTAAATTTGACATATAAAATAACCTTCCTTTACTAATAACAAAAAAGCATGTATAAAACATCAACTGTTGCATACTACAGTTCTAGGACGATTCGTCCAAGGACGATTTATCAATGGGCTTCTCATCAAAAACTATCTTTATAATACAAGATTTTCATAACTCCTAACCTTAACTCTAATCTTAACCCTAACCCTAACAAATATCCTTGACGAACAGTCCGTTGACGAATCGTCCTTTGAATATATACTAATAATCATTGCGGAAGCGAATAAATTTAATTACCAGTTATGGCAAGTTACTAATTACATATTTGAATATATACTAATCATTAACTTCAAGGTTATATTTGTCAAATTTTGTGCAAATTATTTATGAATAATTTGAACAAAATTTGACCTTGAACAATAACCATGAAGTTAATGATTACCATGAAGATAATGAAACGGGCGTTTCGACGAAAGGTATATTTCGGCAAAGCTCACGTAGTTGTAAAATAAATAATGATTGTGTATCATCACAGAATTTGAGTGTAGATTTTAACTGTTGGAATTAACTTATGACATTATCTCCTTTGAGATAATCATCCTTTGACGAAACGTCCGCATACCTATATTACTCCGTTGTATAAGCTCTGTTATATATTACAACCAATATATCAGAGTGATATGAACAAGAAAACACACATAATGCTCCCTATAAGATCATTAAAAGTAAAAATATTGTAAAAGAACTGAAACAAGGGTCAACCTGTCAGAGTCCGGCCCATTACGAGCTATGACCAGTTTAAGTTTAGACAGACCATCTATAGGCACACGGTCAGAACCGGTCGAGAACTGTAACAACTGACGCTTTTGGTCATCGGTCAACTCATGAACAACCAACCAAAAGAATCTGAAATAAGATCAAATTTTATATAAATTTTTATATAATTTTATATAAAATTTAATTCTATATATAATTTTATATAAAATGTATATTTGAATACTGAATAAAGCATAAAAAAGATATTTGGCACTAGATAATATAATATATATTCAAGTAATGTATACTATATCAACACAACAGCAAGGATTTGAGAAAAATTTAATTTAAAAATTTAATTAGATTTAGTGACAATTTAATTAAATTAGAGAAAAATTAATTAAAAAAAATGATAATAATGTTGAACAGAAATAAACACAAATTCGTATCAATAGTATACATATTTGTACCTTCAAAACAAAATTAATTCAAGCTTTGCATCATCTTGACACATCATAAGAAGAAAAATTACTTAATGCGCTGCATTAAAAATTAACACTTAGTTTCTGCACATCTGATTTAAAACATGCAATTTTGTGCTGATGTGACGTTAAGAAACAAACAAAATAATTACTTTATAACGGGCGAGTCAGCCGTGTAGCCTCCATCATAGTCTGCCGCCTTCTCCAAAGCATCGAAATCAAAATTCTGCAAAAATCAAAAAAATTTAATTTGTACATTTAACTTGTATGAAAATAACAGAGTGGTTCCTAACAGCAATCCTTATACATTATAATAAATATCGGATAACGTAACTTATCAAATTGACCCCGACAAATTGACCCCCACTGTCAGTTCTTAGGGTTAGGGTTAGAGTTACGGTAAGATTTAGGTTTATGATTGAAGTTAAGGTTAGATTAGAATTCGGAAAAAGTTTAGGGTAGATTTGAGTTATGATTTTTGAGATTTGAGCAAAATAAATTGACCGAAAACTGATTTGTAAGGTTAATGTATTCGGGGCCGTTTTGTCAGGGTATCATCAAATTATTATCACAAAGAAATAATTAGTAATAAAATTACTTAATTTCTAAATCAGAACTCGCTTGTCATCATACCTGGGATCCACAGACTAGAAGCTCTATCTCATCGGGATAAAAGAGCAAAGCCAGTGGACTCTCATTCGTAACCATTTGAAAACCTCGTTGAAATGCACTGAATTGTTTCTCTACAGAACTATTGAGAAGGAAATGAGCGTACAAATTTACGAACTCCTAAAACAGAACAAATAAACGTGCTCAAACTTTTATTTGTTCTATAAATATCACATCAGCGCACAAAGACTTTGTAATTATTAATTTTTACTGGCTTTGAATATTTATATTATCATCTTTTACTAATTGCGTAGTTTGATACTTGTTTTTACTGTAACTTGGCGAGCAAAAACTAAGAAATTTTTATGAGAATTTCTATTTCGATGAGATTTTTTCTTGTGAATCATTTTCATCAAAGATCAATTAAAAAAGGGAAAAAAGATTTAAATAAACGTGAAGTGACTGAATAATATTTGCTTTTATTCGTTGATTAATTCTAAATCAGAGTAAAAGTCTAGCTAGTGACATGCTATGTATGCTACTCAGTAAACTTTTTTACACTGATGTATCAAGCCTATTGAATTGCTCAGCACTCATCACTTGTTCACTCATCACTTGTATAAGTCGATGAGTGAACACGAATTATATAATTATTCATTAGACAATTTCCTTTTGAGAATGACAAAAAAAGTAATTTATTTTCAAAATAAAAACACACTATCATCACAAACCTGTCTGGTGTTATTAGTAACAATCATTTGATCTCCGTTTTCTTTAAGATTATGAACGTGTGTGTTACCGAAGACATCGCTGAGACCAACAGAAAAAGGTTGCATGAACGTTTCCTCAACGTCACCTTCATACTCTAAAAGTTGCTTTAAACTCGCCGCTATAACCTGAATGTAACAAACAATGTAATTTCAAGTTCACTTTGTTTTTATTGCATTAGCTTTAATGTGATGCCAACACAAAAATGGACATCTTAACTTTAAGATGTTTAAATTGGTGGCTACTATCAATTTAAACATATTAAAGTTAAGATGCTGTACTTTAAGTGTACTGTAAGTGTAAGAGTACTTAACTACCCTTTAAAACTAGTATGTATTAAAGGGTGCAGCAAGTACTAAATTAGAAATATTAATGGCTTGCATGATACAAAAGACAAAACACTTGCATAAAGCAATTTCTTAAGACTTAAGTTATTAAATTGTTAAGTTATTTCATCTGCGTTAAATTTACTAGTTGATATACTAAAAGGTATATCAAGTTAAATATACAGTTTTTTTCAAATCCGGTGCTGCAGCGCTCCACAAATAAGCCTTATTACAAAGTAATGTCAAATCCCAGGAAGCTCGTTTAACTACAGACTAATTTTAGCTAATACTGGCTAAAATCTGCAGGGCCCTTAGACATTGCAGCCATCTAATTGGACTATTACGAAAACTGATAATAATAACATCATGACTGCTAAACATAACGCATTGTGCTAAACATTGTGTGTTTTGTGATTCAATCAAATTCTAAGAAATCGATAAATAAATATACATATATACATATATATTCTATACATATGTGAGCTCTCTGAAACTGGCCATTA
>JAQIXG010002594.1:0-17243 GCA_034700105.1 Oconnorella tubifera | reverse complement strand
GAGTTTACTCAGTTGTTTTGAAATAATTACAATTAGTACATTACCAACTTTAACCAATTTTAGTCCAGTTTAGATTTCACAATATTTATTTATATCATATTCTATTGTAGAAAGAAGTATTGAAATCTTTATTAAGAAATCAAGGATTTAAGATTGATGAAATCTACCTGAAAGAAAATCTATTAAAGTTTGATGTCTTCTATAGCACATTAGACGTTGAAGTTGTAGTTGAATCTCCGGCATATACGGTATATTAAATTACTAATCTTGTTTAATACAATATATGTAATGATAAGTTGAGTTTAAGTTAAGTTTAACGTCATGGATTATCCTATTATATGAATGATGTCTCGGACGCAGCTGATATACTTATTGTAACACAAGATATTCATAACACACAAATCTGGACTTGTCATTCTAAATTTCTATCCATGAACGAATCTCTCTAATAACTTTCTACATTCCTAGTTTAACAAATTAATGTTTGTGTTACAAATTTATAATGTAGGCCTAAATTTTTCTGATATTAAAGCTATCTGCAATCAACTCAAAAGCTGGATGAATTCCATCATCAACGCTAAATAGAAAAGCTGTTTTGAATATAAACTTTATTAAATTTCTTATTTCTTCATTGATAGTTTAAGTAATTCATCGTAATTTACAAACAAATGCGCATTTTGATATAGTCAAATCGTAAATTGTTGTTTCTATATAATTTTTGTTAAGATGATGGCTTTCTTCTCTGATATTGGTGGCGTGCTTGGACTCTGGTTTGGTTTCGCTTTGATGACATTTCTTGAATTTCTTGATTTCTTCCTTGAAATGGCTCTTATTGGAATGAGAAATATGATTCTTTTCTGTAAAAAACACAAATAGGACATTTGGACTTTGGTGTCATTTAACTTGTTATGATATTATTTAACCGAGCTTAATACTGTATAATATTTATTTCATTTGCCCATATATTTTATAATATATTATTGATTGAGACAAACATTTATTTTGTATACTTTCTTCGTAAGTTTTTCAAAAAATCTTAGATTTAGTTAAGTTTAAATTTAGTTACTACTTTTGCAATATATTGTCATTGTTGTCTTAGTAGTACACAAGTGCTATGATTATAATTTATAACATTATTACATTATTCTACAAAATGAACTATTTTGCCAATTTTACAGCATTTCAAAATTAAATCTAATTGTTGACATAGTGCTGGCCATTAATGAATGTTAATTGCTTTGAATATATAGTCTGTTTCAAACTGTTGACTCGTCTATTTGTCAATCCCATAATTAGATTAAAAAATTAAACCATTAAATCGTCAAATCATTCCATGTCATTCAATCACTGACCTTCAACCAGTGTCACATTATAAAGTTAAACTATTAAACTCAAGTAACATGTTTAACTGCAGTTTGTATTTATTTTACAATTTTAAACTTGATTTATCAAAATTAGAACAACGGTCAACAACCCCAAAGACCAGTAAAAAACTATGGCCACAAAAAATTCTGCAACAAAATTTAATATATGAAAAGAATTGATAAATTTAGTGATTGTTTTGTATTACAGTATAGCATCGTTAGACATGTATCTAGTGAAGTTTAAGCCTTCCTACTACGATCTAAGCTTAAGACTTGTTTCAGAAAATATATTGATTTGTAGATACTTGAGACAAAGTCCGCTTCATTTTTATGTATTTATCGATTAAAAGATTTTGTGCAAATACAAAATATTCCATTCAACAATTAAAGCAGACGTATTTAAAATTGCAACAAAATCTATTCATTGAACAGTGATTCAAACAAGTCTTAATATTGTTTTATATTGATCCGAGAGCATATATTTAAAATGTTTTCTTCAGCAACGGCCAGTGAAAATCGTTTTTAAGAATCAATCGCAAGTAATTTTTTGATTTTATGTAATGGCATTTGGCTTCAATCAATTTAACGTATTAGGTATTTAAACAATTTTTATCACACTGGAATGCAATTCATTGTACACGAAATAGACTTATAATAATTTACAGATACTTAATATCTTGTAAATACTTTTAATTAGTATTCTTAGTTTATGTCCAAATTCATTTGCTGTAAATTTACACAGAAATAACAGTGCGAGGCAAATGTTTATCTAATAAAATTCGCGATAGAATTGTTTTTCTTTTCGTAATAATAACATTGTAGCATATATTTAATAGGCTTAGTTACTCTAATCTGTATTAAAATTTTATATTATACTGAATAAACACATATGATACCAGATAACAAGATTAAATTAAATCTAAAATCGCCGATCTAAGTAGAACAGTTGCGGTAAACATATAAACATATCGATGCAATTCCTCGTCGTCGTCTTCACTTCAAATAGATGCTGCTTCAGCAATATGCTTCGCCTCTTTTTCTAAAAGAATGTCATTGTATTCAATGTCGATACTTTTCCTTTATATTGAGAGCATTCTCCCTGAATTCAGACAATGTTAAATGCTATAATCTATTGATGTAATAGTTGTCTAAGTTATAATCTCTCTCTACAAAATGGAATCGAAATTTTTGTGAACGAGCGGACAAATTTGAATTTTAAACATATTCTATAATTGATATGATAATGGATTATTGTCTTTTATCTTTGTAAAAGCTAAAAAGATTTGATCTTTGTAAATAGAGGTAAGACGTGCAATTTTATGTGCTGTACAATAATTGTGCTGATTATAATAATAGGCTGAATATTGCAAAGTTACTGCAGATGCTTTCATTTGCTGATTATCTTGAATTACTAGAACTTTTTTGAACATATCCCAACATATTGAAGCAACTCAAGTTTTAAGGTACTTAAACATTTATTCATGACGTTCCATTGGACTGTGGTTAGCTGAATCATTTAAGACACTTTTTCGTTTTTGTTATCTTGTTTCACAAATAGTTTGAATTTAAAACTAATAAGGCAAAGAATTGTTTTTAACATTCCACAGATGAGCTTATAGATAGTTTGCACTCATTTCGTCGTGTCTGTGATTATAATATATCAATCCTTTTAATTTCAAATTATATTGTTCGAATGCTTGCAGATGAATTCAAAAACAGCTTTGGGTGTTGATAAGCCATTCAATAAACGATTTAAAGATTCATATAAACATATGTCAATGCAACAGAATGAATCAAACAATATTTCAACAGTATTTGAGGCTCTTTCCGAACACACGTCCGCTCATGGACTCAAACCGTTCTGCCGATCAAAAGGTTTCATTTTTATGTCTTGTATCTATCTGAGAGTGTTTTTACCAGCCAACTATCACCAAAAAAATTCTAACAGACAAATTAAATGTTCATGAAATTTTATAATATCTTGTAATCACGTAATAAAGTCTTTCCACATCTTATAAATATTAGTTATTAATAAGTTAATACAATCTTGAAATAAATAATATAATAATATAAATGATCAATTATGTATTTTAAGAATGTTTAATTAACTAATTAGATATACTATTGTTTAGGTGTAGTGAAAAGATTTCTCTGGACGATAATCTTTATAGGAATGACAGCAGGACTGTTTTACAACATAATACAACTTTCCAATAATTACTTTAGCTATCCAATCAACGTTCAAATCAGTATCGTATCTCATCCTACATTAAACTTTCCTGCTGTTACAATCTGCAACATGAGTCCAATCAAGAAATCTGCATTAACGACTTTGACAGCAGATTCTACTCAGACGTTTAATAAACGTAAAAGAAGACGTCGAGCTGGTAAAACTTAACTTCTATAAAAAATATTCTTACTAGACTTTTATTATAATTGTAATTTTAGTTACCAATATTAGGATTAATATGTAAATAGTTAAATTATTAATTTTAAGCTAACATAATGTAGGCTACATTAAAAAAATAGTTACATTAACACAACATTGATATTATTACAAATTATTTATATCCTGCAGATATTTGATTAAAATTTGTTTATTTACCGATAACAATTCAATATATTAAATTATTTAGTGTTTGAGCTATGGTAATAAAAAAAGCTATGTTTAGCAGTGTCATTACAGTGAAAAAACTAAATACAGGCAGTGAAAAACTCCGAAACTCAATTCATATAATAACTATAACTAAAAATTGTTTTTAAAAACTGTGTGAATAAAATTTCAGTGTTCTCTTGTCAAAATAATTTTATACTGAACAATGGCTACTGCTATTATGTATCCAATACTACCGGCGATGCTAACACGGTTGTCGCAACCTGTAACATGTATGGCGCCTTGCCAACATACTTAAAAGGTGCTACAGAATACACATTTCTACAATCAATAACGTAAGTCACTTTCTTATTTTAATTAGTACCATTTGCATGAAAATGCAAACTTATCAAATACTGACCTTTTCTACCAGAACATATTTCTTTTAATATAATCATAACAATTCTCATTGAAATTGAAAGAACTATTTTTTCGCTAAATTTCTTTCATTATCTGAATTTACCTTTCAAATAATTATAGCCTATTTCAGTGTACGCATCTGTTACTGTAAATTGAATGAAATACTTTTGTCAATTATTCAGAACTGGTATCACTGGTTTGAACTATTGGTTGGGTTTAGTAAAACAAACAGATGATATTAATTCTACTTTACTATGGGTGGATAAAACTCCCTTGACATTTGCTTTGACGTGGAATAAAAACGAACCCAATCAGCCAGTTAACTGCATCTATTACGATTCCAAAGGATATATCAACGATGAAAACTGCACCGTTGCGCTTCGATTTTCTTGCAAAATGCCTGCTAGTAAGTTATCTGAACTATAATACTATTAAATTGACATTTCCTAATGTTAAAAAGGAAATTGAACACATAGAACCAAAATTTAATGCAAGCAGTAAACATAGATGTTTTGTTGTAAAAAGTAAGGCAGCAACTAGACATTGACAAATTTATAATAATACGTAATATAGTAGTTATCGCATAGATGATATCTAATGTTATAAGATGACTGCAGTATATAAACGTTGTAAATTGTATAACAATAATAAGCTTATTTCAGATCAGGGACCCGATATAACTACAAATGTTGCATTAACATCAATTCCCACGATTGTCACCACACTACCAAAAACCTGGATAGGAGGGCTTGGACCGCCCAGTGCAGCTAACACAGGATCCACAGTAAATAGTTTACAAACTACAGATACAACCTTACGTACAACACAGGTAGTGCAATACACTAGTGAAAAAAATTCACTTGCAATGATATCGGCTTTAACCACATTAGAAACTATTCAACCAACGACTGACTCTACGCAATATTTGGAAAGCAGTCTTTTAGCTACTACACCCGCAATAAAACTATCTACAGAAACTTTTTCAGAAACATCAGAAACAATTCAATCTATGGAAAGGCTTTTGACTAGTGCAATTACATCTACAGAAAGTACTTTACTACCAGTAAGGCCTGTTCTTCCTCCTCTTACAAATATGGTGGAGCTCACTACAGAAGCAAATCAACCGACAACAGAATCGACAATTACATCCACTACAGTGATAATAACATCTTCCATAGAAACTCCTCAGTTTAGTACTCAGTTGTTTCTCACCACAGCAGAAACGATTAAAACAACAGCTGAGACAACTTTATTTGAAACAACCGTATTTGAAACAACCTATTCACCTACATACACAAAACAATTTACAGTGGATAATATCAAAACTACAACGGATCTTACCACTGAAATAACAGCTGCAATAAGCAATCCCAGCACACAGGCGATCCAACAAACAACTAGCAGTCAAAATACACAGACAATTAGCGATACAAATACGCTGACTATCCAACAAGCGAATAGTGGTCCATCTACAGAGTCAATCAAACAAACAACTAATGATTCAACAACACAATCAATTCAACAAACAACCAGCAGTTCAACTTCGCAGACAAGCATTGATTCAAATACATCGACAGCTAGAGATCTAGCTGCACCGACAACTAGAGACCCAAATACTCAGAAAATCGAATCGATACAAATCGATACAACTACACAGATAATTCAACAAACGACTAAAGTTCCAAATGCACACACAATCCAGCAGGAAACTAGCGATCCAACTAGACAGTCATTCCAACAAACAGCTAACAATCCAACTATACAGACAGCAAGCTATCCAAATACGCAGACAGTTGTTGCAAAACCAACTAGCAAACCAACTATACAAATAAATAGCGATCCAATAATGCATACATCTAGCGATCTAACTACACCAACTCTTCAAATAAGTAGTACACCAACTACACAGATTATCCAACAAACAAGTAGCCATCCAATCATACAGACAAATCAACAGATAAATAGCAATCCAACTACACGAAGAACTAGCGATACACAGAAAAGTCAACTAACAACAAGCGCTTTAAATAGAGTGACAGTGCAACAAGCAAATAGTGATTCGTCTACACAAACAACCAGGGATTCAAATACGCAGTCAATCAAAAAAACAACCAGCAATCCGATTGCACAGACAATTAGCAATCAAAATACTCCGACAGTTAATAATCTAATCATACAGACTATTAATCAAACAACAATTAAACCAACTACAGAGACAAACAAACAAACTGTGCAGGCAATTACCGATCCAAATACAAAGTCAATTCAACAAACTAACAATCCAACTACGCAAACAACTACCGATATAAATAGACAGACAATTCCGCCAACAATTAGTAAGCTAACAACACAGACAAATACCAAGCCAACTACACAGATAATTAACTCTCCAACGATACAGACTAATAAACAAACAAATAGCTATGCAACAATGCGGACTATTAGCAATCCAGCAATTCAGACAATAATACAAACTAACAGTCCAAATATACAGTCAAATAGTAATACAACTAAACAGACAATCCAACAAATAACTAGTGATTATATTACACGTTCAACTCAACAAACAATCAGAAATACAACTACACCAGCAATTCAAACGATAACTATCAATTTAACTACACAAGCAATTACTAAAACTTCAACTACTAAAACTGCAACTACTGAAATTGCTAATAAAACAACACAGACAAGTTTTCAAGCAGTTAGCAATCCTAATATTCAGCTCATCTCGCAAACAACCAGCCATCAAAGTACACAAACAATGCAACATACTACTGGCAATTCAACTCAACAAACAGTGCAACATACCACTCTCAATATACCGATAATACAACAAAGTGCCAGTACTTCAACACCAAACACAACACAACAAACAGCAGCGAGCAATTTAGCTTCACACACAAATTATATGTTAACCATGATCACTCAACAACCAACTGAGACAATACTACATACCAGCATGACAATTCAGCCAATCATAACAAATATGACACCAAACACTGTAACTATTCCACCCTTTTCGAAAACAGCAGGAAAGTTACAAACAGCTACTGTATCAGATGCCAAGCCAATAGAGTTTTCTACACAACCTTCTTCTTATTCTGCGCCCTCGACTAAATTATTCACGAGTAAAGTAAATCAAGCTAATTCGGAGAAAATTCTGCTCACTACGCCAAGCGTTTTAGCAGAAACAACACAATATAAAAATAAAACAAAACAATCATCTCCAGTGAATATTCAGCAACTGGCAACGAAAACAATTGACTCTACAACCAATACTGTTCAAAATGTTACAGAAATTTCTAGAAATAATAAAACTGAAACATCGCCATCCTCTGTTATTTATTTGACGAAGATAATTGATTACAGCACAACAATAAGAAACTTAACAACAGACATATCTAAATTAACTTCATCTACAACAGTACTATATCAAAACACTTCTGGAATATCAGACACTCATCTTTTTGCAACTATAGAAACATTTTATTCAGAAACTGATAGGCCTATAAATACAACAACACTGACCCAATATTCGGCAAAAACAACAGCAACTCAATCTAACCAAAGAAATCTTCAGAATATATCAACAACAGATAATACCAGATCAATGACAGATATATTCCAACGTACGCCAACAGTAATTAAATCAAGCATAGAAAATGCTCAGCTTTTTAGTACAAATATATCTCATGCTGGATTAGATACGACCATATCGACTCCGTATGAAAATCATTTTCCCACAGGAATAAATCAGTCACTTGGAGAGACAACTAAAGTTACCGCAATGGCTGTTAATCTTAGCACTTATATCCCAACAGCTATAGCTACGAAGACAACAAATTATAATCTTAGTGATTCATCAAGAGACAATGAAGGAAACGGGAGTTCGACCATATCCAATAAATTCTCTTCAGTTTCTACTTCAAGTAATAATACTGAATTTATAACTAGTATCGCTTCTAAGTTATCATCAACAAGTTTATTGCTAAATTACACTAAAGAAAGTTTGAATTTCACTGATAAAACAATATCAACTTTAGATCCAGTGACGACTTCTAAAACGTCATGGAATATGAAGTCTCCATCAGTCTCTAGTAGCGAATCATCATCTGCAAATTATTTCTCCAATTCAGATCATTCTTTGAACAATAAATTAGTCTCAGGAAAAGATTTAACATCTACCTACCAAACAAGTAGTGAATCAGTAAATAATATTTACAGTCAAACTTTACAACTTGATTGGTCACAGGCTACTATTAACCAGAGCCACATAGACGTTAAATGCTGTTGTCAGTGTTGCAGATACCTAGATCACTCTTCTTGTCAATCATGTTCCAGAAGTAACACATATGAGGCTGCAACATGTGCTGCTCAATTTTTACCACCACAACAAAGTGTGAATCCAAACTACCATCGCGGTGTCGCGACTTTTGAGGAGTCACCTCCGCTAGTTGGAAGTAATTTTCCAGAACTTCGTGAATTTACTCCAAGTTTTAAGCAAGCTGAACAATTAACCGAGACGTTAGCAACTTTGAGTGATGAAGATAAGTATAAGATGGGGTTTAGTTTGAGTGAGTTGATCCTCGATTGTCAGTACGATGGAAAACTCTGCTCAATAGATAAGTTAGCAAGAATTCTGTTTCATTGAATCTTTATAAATTAGATTTGCGCTAACAGTAGGCCAATCACTAAAGCTTTATAAATTAAAACAAATAATTTATTGTAGTACAATTTTAATTTATTTAATAATTTTATAGCATTAATCTTAGTTAAATTATTAATATATTAATACAATTAAAGTACAATATTTATCAGAAATATGCTGGAATACAGTTAAGAATAAAGAATTAAGTAAATAATATTCAAATGCTTGATGATAATGTGGATATTAGTGCTTGTTATGTATTTCATATATTGAAAGTAAATGATCTGCAATACGAAGCAAATAGGTTTCTATAACATTAATAGAATAATATCACAACATAAGAATAATTTGGAAAATCAATTTGTTTTTTGTTCAAACCAAATATAATAAGACTATAATTATTGTATAAGTACAAAATTGGTCTTATTTAAATCGCACATAATATTTAATCTGCTAAATTATGTTCGATTTTCTTTACTTCATTATTAATATATTATATTTCAGTACGGTAGCTAAACTGTTGGTTTTTGTATTGTATTATACTTTATGTTTATTGTAACTTAGTGATTTCATCAGATATTTCAATCCAACTTATGGCAATTGTTACATGTTCAACTCTGGCTGGAACGACAGCTCTGACATTTTTCCGGCAACGAAACCAGGACGTCGCAATGGTAACTTAATAGACATGATGCGATTTTTGTATAATTACGAGGTTTTAAACCAGTCCAAGGACGGGATCTAGTCTTTTTAGAATTAGAATTAGCAAAAGCAATTATTTAAAAAATTGTTTACTTGTGGATTTATATGGACTCGGACGCACTACTTCTAAGCTATGAAAAATTGTTGTAAACGTATAAATAATTATTATGTACTATATTAGTATAGTGTACTAATTGTGTACTTGTGTATATAAGTATTTGCATTTGCTTATGAAGTCTATTTATTGTGATGTTTTTGTATTAGGATTAATAGTGACGCTCAATATCGATCAAGACAACTATGCCTCTCAGGCTGGACAGGTTGCTGGTGTTCGGGTTGCAATAATGGATCAGAAGCTGATGCCTTTCCCTGAGGATGATGGAATAACCATTATGACAGGTCACTCGACAACTATTAGAATGAAGCAGGTAAGAAACAAGAGTATAAATCAGTACAGTATCAAATGTGATGATGATTTGTTAAATTCAATTTTGCCAAATAAATAAGCCTTACATTTTAGGCTTACTGAGTTTTCATAAATAGAAATTTAGAGAAAGCTCCGATTTCTTTTTATATCTGGATAACATTTTGCACTAAGTCGTCTTTGCCTCTTACAGTAAGTAGCCTTTACTTTTGTATCTGTTGTTACAGACAAATATCTATCGTCAATCTTCACCATATGGTATCTGCAGAGCTCTTGACAATAACATCGAACACAAAAATGTATATTCTAATAATTATCCTGTAGATTATACTGCACGTGTAAGTCAATGAATGTTTTGTCTTTTAGAAAGAATATTAAATGACTTTAATTTAAAGAATATTAAGACATATAATATGTTCTTATTCCATAAATTTAACTATTTATTATGAAATTAGTAAAAATACACTTAAAATGTCAAGATATTTGTATATTTGTTGAAGTATACTATAGGTAACTTTAAATTGTCTATGTTAGTTAAATTACATTTAAAACAGTTATTGATTTCTAATTTCGCAGTCATGTCAAAAGACTTGTTATCAACGGAACCTCATAGAACAATGTGGATGTTCTGACGCGTACTTTCCTTCTAAAGGGGCTACTGCTAGTGACATCATCGTCCCCATCTGTTCAGTCACTAATATAACACAGAGTAAATATTGAAATGTATTAAACAGAAGTAAATAACTTGACAGCCTATAGAAAATATTATATTAGTAAATACATATAAATATATATTTGTTCTGTAATTTTTTTATTGTTTCTTGACATTTATTTATGACAATAAATATATAAATGGTATTGAATTATTTTAGATTAAAACATGATTTTTGTATAAGTTCACTTAGTTATGTAATAATTTGCACTGTAACAATAATTATTGTAATAATAGGTAATAATATTCGACATGTGTTGTATGTTCATTGTAGGAGATTGCAACTATAATATCACAATGAAGTATACTTTAGGCACACTGGATTGTGACTGCCCAAACAGATGCAGGTACATCAAAAGTCATGATCTAATTAAAATGAAATGTGATCCACTAGACCAAAAAACGAAGACAAGCAAGATATATGCTATTTTATACAATATTTTGCATGATTATTTTGTAGATCTTATATTTAAATAGCAATATAGTTGATTACTCTTAATCAATACTTACTAAATCAGGCGATTCAGGTGCAGAAGAATTTTTATATATATTTTGTAAATTAAAGTCATTTAAGCCTTCTGAATGAATTTTGCTAGACTAATCTGCCTTATTTTATTTCATCTATGCTTAATAATAGTTTAACTACGAGTAGTTATCACCAGTTAAATTTTCATATTTCTTGTGTTTTTTATGTTTTTTTTACAGTGACACTCTTTTCAGTTCTCAGTTATCCATGGCTGCTTGGCCTTCAAGCAATGCTAAGGTTTGATGTCACTCTAATTATAATTATTATACTTAACGCGCTTATTTTGTATTTATCTTGTGAACGAAATGTAAAATTAACAGTCAATAATCAATTCTATTATTCATCAATATTCTATAAAGTCTAGATAACTACTTATAAAATTAATTAATTAATCTTTAAGTTTTAAAAATAGCATACCATTCATAAGTTGCCTGGTGTATTATAATAGAAAACTGTTGCAAGATAAACCATTTTTGGAAAAAATTTGTTTAATATTTCAAGAAAAAAATTTTGTCTTAACATTTTGTTTGATAAAGAAATCTTCCAGAGTTTTCTTTCTGGTTGCATTGCAGGAAGAAATACTGAAGAAATTATCGCAAAACGATCAATTTAGCGTGAACACTAAATTTGACAATAAGTTACTAAACGAAAACATTATAAAACTTGAAATATATTACTCTGATCTCGATACCGAAGAAATCTCAGAACAACCGGGTTACACTGTAAGTTTTAGGATTCTGTGTGTTAATCTAAAATACACATGTTTCGTATTAATTGTATACAAATTTTATGAAAATTTCATATCATTTTTTTCAATCAATCATTCAATTAATAAAAGTTTAACGTCTGTTTAACCGTCGAGAATTTACATTCGTTAAATTTTATGTTCTCATGATAAGCTACTATTGGAAAGATTGAACTTAGGTTTTATTGTTGAATAACATACATATTAAGCTTTCCTATTAAAATATGTTTAAAGACAAATACGATTAGAAATTGTTTTAGTAAATAGTACCTTGCTATGATGCGGACCTGTCACTTTTTAGAATTGTTGCTATAACCAGTATACTACAAAGTATGTATGTAAGTAATGTAAGTAGTCTAGATCTATAGATTTACATGATACTAATTATTAAATAATAATAATTTACGAGTAATTTAAAATTTGTGTTAACTTTAGTATAAGGTTGTTTTATAAGCTTTATAGACATAGGAAAATTACCAAGATCAAGTAGTATAGTTTGTTTCGTGTATATTATTTTATATAATATAGATCTATGAAAGCATTGTTATTTTCATAGAATTTAAGACAGATTTATGATACATTTTAGGCGTAGTAAATATGCTGTTGTTCTTTCAGTTGGTAGCATACATATCTGACATGGGAGGAGTGTTAGGTCTTTGGTTTGGTTTTGCGCTGATGACTTTCTTAGAGTTCATTGAATTCTTTGTGGACGTTTTAGTTCTTTCTTTAACGAGATTATTCAGAGTTTGTGTCAAGCCACATTTAAAATAAATACTTTAATTGATCAAATATTTATTGAGTCAAACGCATTATATTGTATACGTATATAACTATCAGAAATCTAGATATATGTCTATTTGAAATTATTTTGCTGGTAACAATCTTAGACAAAGTTTTTATTAGTTCAAGTCTATATGCCTACATATTAGTTAGCAGTATTTAAAAATTCGTTCCTAATGATTCAAATGTTAACGTTTTAATTTTATCATTTTATGTATTATGTTCTGATTTAATAACTAGTTAAATATCCCGGGATATAAGCCTTCATTTATGATTAGTAGTGCATTCAAAGAAGTGATATAAACAATTTTTGTCTTCAATAAAATAATTTACAATTTTATACAAGTGTATTCTAGACCCACTTTTGCAAGGCCACTTACTAGTTTATTTATTTTATGCATTGTTTTGTAAACAAGAAAATAATCATTATTGACCTGCAATTGCTGTAAACACATCGATGCAAGGTCTTCTTCGTCATCTCATTCAGAAATTTAAGCAACGATCACTCCTTTAAGTGATATTTGCTCCTCGTGGAATAGAATCGTCTGTCAAATATCGATATACGTTCTTTAATCTGAGTAGGTTACTGTGTCCTTGCCCTAAACTCCATGGCCTGTATATCTATTGTCTCTCTCGATAATCTGCTCTATCATCCATTTTATCATTTTCTTTATAAGAGTTTGAGCAATCTAAAAGAGCACTTGATAAAGAAATCAATTCTAACTGTTTAACGTTGGAAATTAATTAAAAGTCAGTAGATACCACTACAATGTCTTATTCTACAAATCTCTTTCCTTTATAACAAGTTAAACTTAAGTATTGAATGATTTACAGAATAAAAACAAAAATGTAAATAATATTATTAAATTTATTGGTTTTAAAAATAAACTTTACTATATTTAACAATATTCTTACTTCCACTATGCTGCTAATAAATCTTATGTAAATGTAGGCTATGATTAGATATAATATAAATAATGGATTAGATATGATATATTCTAAAAGTATAGGCCTACTATAATTAATTATAGAGTAATTTTGTTTCTAAAAATGTCCATTACCTTATAATTGTCTATAAAACTGACCGCTGGTCAATTTAGTAGACAATGATAAGAATTTATTTCTTTTACGATTGAACTATCTATGATTGAGTGATCGCTTTCTATCGATCTTTAAGAAAGAAAAGACTAAAATTAAATAAAGATCATCAGTTAAAGTTTCCAAAAACTTAGACACCTTTTTAAAACCTCAAATACAATTTAGCTTATTTTCAAAACCAATCAAATGATTGCAGATGAACGTAACAAGTACTTTGAAGAACAGAATATTATCAAAAGAATACCTTAAAGATTCCTATAATTATATGTCACTGCGACAAGATGAATCTAATAATATTTCTACAATATTTCGATGTCTGTGCGAGCGAACAACTGCTCACGGTCTTAAGCCATTCGGTCGTTCTAAAGGTTTCAATTTTATAATAATTATATATAATTGATTATTATATTTTATATAATTGATATGATTATATTAATTGTATAACCTATATATAGTTCATATGTAGTTAATAACAAAATAGACTGATTAAGGTATTGTATTTTTATCATTTTTTACATTTAGAATTTTTTTTAATAGAGCCCATTTATAATAAGCATCATTTATTAAAATGAAAAAAAATTTCGATATATGATATAGTATACTCAGTTAAAAGATACATTCTGTAAGCATTATTCATGTAAATAAATCGTAGGCATATTAAACGTGTTATTATTACATTAAACTGAATATCAGGCATCTGCATGATATAGAAACGGAATATTACTATTATTTCACAAAAAAGCAATTAACAGTTAACGTAAGAATAAAACTAATTTGAATTTTTTTATAATTCAGGTGCAGTAAAAAGATTTCTCTGGATAATAATCTTTATAGGAATGACAGCGGGACTGTTTTACAATATAATACAACTTTCGAACAATTACTTTAGCTATCCAATCAACGTTCAAATCAGCATCGTATCTCACAATACACTAAACTTTCCAGCTATTACAATCTGTAACATGAGTCCAATCAAGAAATCTGCCTTAACGACTTTATCAAAAAACCTGATTCCAACATTGAATAAGCGTAAACGAAGACGTCGAGCCGGTAAAATAATTTACAGTACAATTGAAAATAACGCAACGTTTTTAACATATCTAAAAGAAATTGTTTAATAAGACTGCAGGCAATGGAAAAAGTAATAAGTGTCTAGTAAATTTTACAATATTAAACTGCAATAGTAACGAAAGCGTAAAAATAAATATAACAATGTAATATGACAATTAAATTGACAACCGACGATTAGATTACAAATTTTCTCGTTTTAAAATTAATTTCGATGAGAGATCATTTGAAATGGAGTCGCTTAATATTGCAGCGCTGACTTGTGATACTGGTTGGACACTAAACAATGGCTTCTGCTATTACGTCTCAAGTACAGCAGGCGATGCAAGCACGGCTACCACAACTTGTTCGGTGATGGGGGGCACGTTAACGTGCGTTGTAAATGCTAAAGAAATGAAGTATCTGCAGTCAGTTACGTATGTTACGTTATTTTACTTAATCAAAATCCATATTTATACACTTTTTGATGATTACATGTGACATAGATGGCCGTATGATACTTTAGCATATCACGTAATGTACTTAGATAATTTAGATTAATATAATAAAGTAATAGATCTCTTCTCTACGCTGAAGTCTATGATACATACATTTTAATAAATTAATGTCTTTTAGATTCAAAATTTATATTAAATTTAAAGGTTCATGTAGTATAGGCTCTATTGGCCAATTCAATTAAAGGTATGGTCTATTGACAAACTAATGCTGATCAAATAATCTGATTCAAATCGCTTATGCTCAGCTATGAGATATTTCTTAAAAATGTTACATCTATAATTAAAATCGGAGTGAAGCTTTATAATATACTGTACTTGGCATATTATAAACTTCAGTAGAATGTTGTTGTTGTCGATTCATCAGAACCGGTACAACTGGCTTAAACTATTGGTTTGGCTTGGTTAAAGAAGCAGATACTGTTAATTCTACTCTAATGTGGATTGATAAAAGTTCGCTGAGTTATATACCAACATGGAATCCAGGAGAACCCAATGAGCCAGTTAAATGCATCTGCTATGATACAAGTGGATACATTAAAGATGAAAACTGTTCGTCTAGTCTGAGATTTTCTTGTAAAAAGCCTCCAAGTACGTCACTTCAGCATTGTTTTAAATTGATAATAAAATTTAAAGAAATATAAAAAAACAGGCTTGCCCAATTTGATATATTTTGATATTAAAACTTATGGCACTCTTTCTAGTGTAATAGTGTATTATGCTATTATTTAATGAAATTTAAAGTTTTAATTTTTATAACTGTATAGGCCTATATGCCAGATACTTAATGTTATCTTGGATTAAAATCATTTTTTCAGATCAGCCCACTGAGACAACGTTTGCCCAAAAATTTATTTACACAACGTATTCAGCTGAAAAAACACAACCAGTTACGACTCTGCTTACCATTGCGTCTGAGCAACTATCTACAAAAGTAAATATGAAAAATCCGACTACGCTGAAATCTACAACTGAAAGAACGCAACCTGTTATTGATACGACACAACCATTCACAACCAGTAAACAATTTACTATGGAAACTGTAAAGGAGACATCGAAGAATATAAAGACAACAGAACTATTTACAACAGCGTTGCAAAAAACAACAGAAACGTTTTCAGAAATAACGAAAATTGATCAACATTCTACAACCTTATTGCCCTCAATGTCTTTTGTTGGAAAATATACTGAAACTACATTTGAGACAATAAAACATACAAATCAGACAAGTAGAAGTGAGTCACAACTTTCTACAAAACTCTTTCAAACTGAAACAGAAAAAACAATGCGAAATCAGACTATTACAGCTCATACAGAAACAATTCTCTCTACTTTACCATTGATTCTGACTACAGCAGAAACAACTAAACCTAAAATAAATGCAACACAGCCTCTCTTAGAGAATACTTATCCATCTACTTACACAATAAAATTTTCATCTGGCAATTTAAAAATCACCACAGAAAGTTTTCGAGCAGCTATTGACAATAATAATACTTCAAATACAGAGAAATTGCAATCATCAACTAATAATACAACTGTGCCAAAAATAAAATTTATAACCAGTGGGACTAACCATCCAACTACACAGACAATCGAACATATAACTAGTGAGACTAGCCATCCAACTAAGCAGACAATCGAACATATAACTAGTGAGACTAGC
>JAQIXG010002593.1:0-17249 GCA_034700105.1 Oconnorella tubifera | reverse complement strand
ATTGGATAAATTGATTGAGCGATATGATTTGATACGTTTAAAAGAGCAGCGATATGATTGGCTGATGCTCCAGTTTTTGCTGGGTCAAATTTGCATAAAATGGTGTTTGGGCATTCAAGACTGGACGACTTTCGTCCAGTCAAAAGTCGTCCAGGCTTTCAAGAACACACGGCACGACTTTTCCCCCCAACACAAGTCGTCCAGGCTTGCCTGGAAGAAACTGGACGAAAGTCGTGCCGTGTATTCTCAGCTATATGCAGTAATAAATGATTGCAAAAAATACATTGTAGGGGAACGGGGGAAACCTGTATGAATCCTACGCTGCTGTGTTATTTACTGAATCTATGTTGAAACTGACCTTATCCTATTTAACTGCCTGCACTTTGTTTCAATTACTCATTAAATAATTTACATGCGTTTACAGTGAACTTATAGTGCAAACTATCTGCTATGACATTAATGAACATTAAACATGCAGTTTCGTAAAATATTCATGTCTCTGTCCATTTCTTAATCTATAATGGAGGACAGGATATATGCATTAAACGTGACAGCCATGATAAATTTTGTTACAAACTATTTTCATTTAAAAGTAATTTATCGAAATGATACAAAAAAATTATTATATAATTTACTGCTGGTGTTGAGTACAGTATATATACGTGGTATACTGTACACGAATGTTTACAAATGGACACAAAATGTGATTAACTTTATTATTAACAATGGTAGTATTGTGCTCACTTTCAGATTCCATGCACATGATTTTTAACAGCGAAAACAAGCAAATAAAAATTGCACTCAGTCAACTAATCGACTACGCGTCAATTGTACGCCTTTTCAATCGTCAATTCATTAGCTCGACGGCCTAAACTTCACGTGTAACCAATGTAATAATTAATGTAGCCTGATTAGAGAAAATTGATGAAGTTCTGAGTGAACTGCTGTGATTAAAAAACTGACGAGGACAAACATGGCTGACTTGCAATCAAGCGGGCTGTGATTGGTGGTCATGAGTCCCACGTGATAACGTTTTGATGTATGATGTTGATTGTCAATGAGAGCCGCCGCTGCTGCTGACTAGAGCCTCGCGGGTGTTATGCGGAGATTGCGTTGAATCTGGTCGCCTAGAAATCTGGCCATTGTGATGATTTGCTGTCTGTTTGAGAGACAGAGATGATTAGTTTGTGTCTGTTTCTCTATTTGTGTTTCTCTGCCTCTTTCTGCGGCTCGGTTTTTTGTTATTTGAGTCTTTTTTTTCTTCGAAAATTTTCCTTCTTTTATGGTATACCCAGGTGTCCAAAATAGGTCTTATTAAAAAATAATTTCTTATATATTATTAAACACGCACGTAAGTCGCTCGTATATTTATGATAGCCACTATTACGTTTGTGTTTTTTTCTGTAATTGTAATTATTGCTCATTGATTATGTTGATATTTGTAAATGTAATTTATTTTAATTAGCCACAACTCACAAAGGCTATTTCACAATTTTGATATTCTGCTTTATGATACCAGATATTTTAAATTATTTTTTAAATATTTTTAAAATGTATATCTTGAATATTGCAAGTTCTTATATTTAATATGCAAAAAGTTAAAACCTAATGATGCAATTATTTGCTACCGATTCTGTTGACTGAATTATTGTTGACTGGTCATTTGTATCATTTTTAGAATAAAGGATAAAACAACAAGTTAAGTCTCTTATTATTTTATTAATTAACTAGAGAATAAAGAATTAGTTACAGTTGTTACAGTCTGTTGTGTTGTTTTGAAAGGAAATAACCAGCTAATATTTATCTTTTACAGGGACTTGAAAATGGAAAATATAATGCTAGATGAAAAGTGCAAACACATCAAGCTGATCGGTACGTTTATTTTGTAATTAGGTTTTATTGAAAACACTTTTGTACGCTAATTTTTAAATGTTATTATTTTATTTATATATGTTTGCTTAAACATATATAGTCCTGTAGCAATTACATGTGTTTTTTGTTTTGCTTTTTGTGGAGGATTTAATATTTTGCATCAACTTTTTTTGAAACTAAAATTTTGTTCTCTTCTTTATACTGTACCGTCGTTATATAACAATATGCATTAATGTTAATTATTAGAGAAAATGTTGACTAAGGGTTTCTAATTATTGAAACAACGATTAAATGTCGAATGCTTTTTAAAACTTTCATCTGTTTTGCATGTCTTGTAGATTTCGGATTAAGCAATATCTACAAAGAAGATGAGCCTCTAAGAACACACTGTGGCTCCCCTGAATATGCTGCACCCGAGCTTTTTGTAGTTGGTAAAACTTACGGACCTGAAATAGACATCTGGAGCTTGTAAGAGAATTGATACCATTTTTATTACTGAACTAATGTATTCCACCTAATGTATGATGTATAATGTACTGAATAAATGTATTCCATAACAATATTTGATAAGTAGTAAATCATAATATAAAGGCTTTATTGTTAAATAAAAATAACTTTGTTATTGTTGATACTAGTATCATAGATATAGACGTTAACGATTCTGGTAAATTAATGGTTTTAGTTTGTCATTTAAAGTCTGAACATTTTGATATGATCGCGTGAATTCATTTTCTCACGCAGCGGTTTGTGTGTAGTTAGGGAAGTGACATGTTATATTGACTTAATTATTGTTATAACAGCTTCTGTGAAGTTATATAAGTGGTATTATATAGTATAGGCTTAATTAGTATTACAATCTCAGCGCAGAAACAAAAGGTTTATTGAAAGAGCTGCTGGTTACTCCAGTGCATGTAAAAAACTATAAATTATGATAAGTTGTTGGTGTTCAAACATTGTAATCTGTTAAAATTTTGTTCCAAACTAAGCGCCTTTTTCTCCCTCCCCGCCCTTTTCCCGTCGCCCATGCCAACATCATTTGATAATTGTATCAAATTTTTTTTTGTATTATGTACAGTTTATAGTTATTTGCAGTCATTTCAAAGTTTTTACTGCTCAAATTGTTTAGATAAACAACTGTTAATAAAACTAGCAGTAACTCAAATAACGATTATTATCACACAGGGGCATCATTATGTATGCCATTATTATTGGCCGTCTTCCATTCAACACGCCTTTCAAAGATGAATATCATCGACAAAGAATGCTACAACAGATTCAAAAAGGTCTTTCTACTTTTCATGATCGCGAGATGCAAGTATTAACTGCAGGTAAGATCGAACTTAATATTAAGTCAATAATGAATAAAAAATAGCTTTATCGATTTGTATAGTTTAAGTGGCATTGTGTCTGTAACCGAATGACTGGGGAATATAGTGTAGTGTAATAACTGTAATAGTATTTACTTAAATTCAGCAATTAGCACAGTTAAAGTATTATAGTACTTTTACATTAATAATTCTTAAATGATAAACTGTTAAAGTTTTATATTTAAGTTTTGTATTAACCATCTTATTACTATAACTTTATATTTATAAGATGTTGCTCGATTTTTCTATTAATTTGTAATTCTTTCAGCAATAATTTGCCTCCATACTTTACAAATCTTCTGATATATTTAAATGTTTTGATTTGTTGTGATTTCATTTTTATATTAGATTTCATTGAGTTATTAAGTATTTAAATTTGTCTAAAAATATAAGAACATAGGGCACAACATTTCTAATTATGGTACAATTTAAAAGTAATATGTGCTGTATATAAAATTTTAGAGAATTCCTTAGCGTAATTGAGGAGCAGTAGTGATCTGTTGATAGTGATTTAGATTCTGCTGCTTGGTCTTGGTGCAAAATTGAATTACACTGAGGCTATTGATAGTAGAGTCTACGGTACTTGAATTATGTTTGGATTAGGGGAGTCATACACCTACAGAAATCTCGTCACTCAATTTTTAATTACTTTTCTTGTTGTACTGTTATTATTCAAAGTTAGTTTTTGATTATATTTTATATTAAATAACTTGGTGTACTGAAATCTGTTCATAGGAAATTAATAAAAACTGATTTAAGCAATGGAAATTTATGTATATAATTATTCGAGTTAACGCCTAAACTAAACGAAAATTATTAAAAAAGAAAAAGAATATCATAATAGTTTATGTTAGATTTAATTTGAAACTGTGCAACATCATTCCGGCTCATTTGATATCTGCATTTGCCACACGCTGGAAAAGTCTTGAAAAGTACAGTAGATTCAATTAGAAATGTTGCGTGTAAAAAAAGTAAACATACGCTTTCGTCTTAAGAATCTTAAGTCACAATCTCATGTGTTCATCATCATGCATTATGCTTGGAGCTTCAACCACTTTAATGCTATTAACTCGATGCATTGAAATATAAAAGTAGTATTCTTAACGTCAGTCTGCCGCAGGGGTATCCTTTTAATGCTTGAAACATAAATCAAAGCATGCGGCAATTAAAGGATTAAGATCGAACAAAAATCGAACAATAAATTAATCAAAAATAAATGTATTTTAAATGTATGTTCCTACCAGTCAACCTTTATCTATAATGTATGTACTCATTGCTTTATGCTGAAAAGGTGTAAAAGAAGCTGTAAATGATATAAAAAGATGTAAAATGTATAAGGATAGTTATACTATCCTTATGTAAGGAAGTTATTTCATTTTGCGATTAAAAATGGTAAATAAGGCTATGATAATATTGCACAGCATACAAAGCCATTAATTTGTTAAATAGTTAGTGCTTTTACTTAATATGATCAAATTATATTTATCTTCAATTTATCTTTACAAAAATTGAATTTATCTATCGAGAAATCGGTAATCGGTCCAAGTTTAATTATATTGTATAAGATATATTGTATCAGCATGCTGTAATATATTAGACAAATAAGACGTTAATTTAAACAAAAAATTACAACAGTTATCTTGTTAGATAATCAGATTTTATTAAAGTTTTCTTTACTCTTCTTTCTAAAGTTCAATTTTTATTCTCGAACTAGATTGCCGGAATCTTCTTCATCAGCTGATTGAACCAAACCCAGAGTTGCGTATCCCGTTGCATGAAATTGAAGCCCATCCTTGGGTAACAAAGTCTGGAAGATGTCCATTTATTCCATACGTTGCTCCGTCCAAATATAAACATCTTAGAGAACAGGTTGGGATTCACTTTATGCATCACCAATTTTTTCTTATCCTACAAGTTAACCTTTATCTATAATTATTGATGTCAGATAATATTATCCATCATCTGATTCAGCATTTCAATAATACTTTTGACTAGTAACTTCTTGCTATAACTTACAATATATATATTTTTATCATGTAATAAATAAATACAAGTGGTGTTAATTAATACTTTATCCAGGGTTGTATGAAGATTTCATTGAGGATGAGAATATCTTAGTGTAGACCGTCCCTCTCCCTCCCAAAATGGAACATCGACAATTTTGTCATTGTTTACACATTTTTACAATTTAAGAAAAAATATTTGTAACAGTTTACTTGATATTTCGTCTCCCATTAAATGGAAATCTATTCAACACTTTTGAATAAAAAGCCTATTCGTTGTAAATAATCATAATATACGGTATATTACAAAATTGCTGATTTTTAATATACCATATGCGATTATAGATTAATACTACAATTTTTAACCGCAGTACATTACGATGAAGCTAATGTAAACAATTTGACATTCTTTGTCAGCCGTAACTTTTATCTATAAGAAATTGTTATGGCAGTCTTTAACAGTAAAATTTACATCAAAGAAAATGCATTGTTGTTTTTGCAAAGAATCTTGTTGTTACTTTTAGATTGTAACAGAGCTTGCTACACTGATGGACCTAAAGAAAGCTGTTGTCAATGAAACGGTTAAAGATTACAGAGCTGATGATCTTTCAGCAATGTTCAACATGATGATGGATGCTAAAAAGAAAGAAATGGGTAAATTCATATAGTGCATTATCTACTCAGTTTTATTTCTTTGTTTTACGTAATATATAAGCATACATACAACAAAGCAGCTAAAAGAATTAACAAAAAATTAAAAGTCATTAAGTAAAAAACTTATATTCTCATACAATTAATTTAATTTAAATTAAATTAAGTTGTAAACTGATTTAAAAAACATATCAACTTAATGATATATTAATTCAATCATGCTTTTAAAAATATAAGTAATTGAATACAATGTGCATTAAGATAATATAAAAAATTACAATATTTGAAAACTATTTCTTTTTTATAATTATTTCTATGCTTTTTTTGATTTTAAAGTTACACTTAAAGACTATTTGATTAAATCCAGGAATATACAGAGCAGATCACAACAGGCCTTCTCAAAATCACGAACGATTAGGAAGATCGAGGTCACGTGATGGGGATCCTCCTTGTTCGCCTGATACACATCATAGGCCTGTTCCGAAGCCCGCTGTTAAAAAGGCTCCAGTTTCTACAGTGAAAAAATCTAGCACGACTTCAAAAGGTTCATAAATAAGAAATTTACAAGGAATTTTATTCATATTAAGTATTTATTTTGAAAAAAATTCAATTGAATAGATGTTATTTTATTTTAAAATGATAGTATTTTTCATATTCCATGTAGGAAAATAAAGTTAAAGTTCAATGATTATTGTTCAAAATAATTCATATATATTTTCGTGATGCTGTTAATTTTGGATGGTTTGCATCGAAGTCTTTGTTCGTTTACAGTTTTTGCTAAATGATATAATAATGTTTGATATTCTTAACATACATGCAACACTAACTATTTTTAACATTATTTTAAACATTAAAACTATGATTTAGTAATAGATGATAGGTCTATTCTAAATTATTAAGATTTAAAAAAGGTCAGAATTTAATTATTTTTAATATTAACACATCTAATCATTTTTAATATTGAAATGAGTGTTATAAAAACTATTGTATTTTTAATAATTAAGATAATTAAAAACAGATCTTGTATGATTTCATCACAGCTTTTGTGAACTCAAATACTATTAGAATAAATCCATTAAAATTATTTCATTTCTAAATGAAAATCTAACCTGGTTAAGTTAATTAGTAATTATGTAACATTTACATGAATGATTTTGTTTTTTTTCAGCAAAACCAAAGAATAAACCTGGTATGTTTTTATATTAAACATGTTCTATTTTGTTAATTTTTAGTAATTATGAAAGATTTATAATATACACAATGTTCCAATTATTTCTTTTTTACTTTGATAAACTCTTTTGACAAAAATTCTCCGAGTCGAGATGTTTAAAAATGATCTATTGTTTACATAATGAACTGATTGATAATATCTTGCAATTTTTATGAACTCAATATCCTTTTTAGAATTTTTACAATGTTATAAGTAGTATAATCGACTTCTTTAGTTTAATTCAAATGATATCTTATGGAAGTAACCATAACATAAGCGTCGAACTTGAGAGGATTTTTTAGAGAATATGACATATTTTAAGTTGTTTTTTGAATTCACACACAATATCGCATAAAAATAATGAATGTTATCGCATTCAATGAGAATATCTGCAGAAAAACCTATGGATATAATATTATTTTTATTTAAAAATTAAAATTCTATACATAAACCAACAGTAGATTAAAACTTTAATATTTAATTAAAACTTTCCATATCTGGGAAAAATGTTAAATTATATAAGTTGAATTGAATAGTTTCTTTGAGTTAATGTAATGTTGACATTTCATGAAATATAATCATTATTATCATTATATAAATTTCTTATAGTGCTAATTCTGAATTATTTATATGCTATAACTTTCAGCAGCCACAACTCATCAACACTCTCATCTAACAATACCATCCAGTGTAGAACCAACTATCGCCGAATGTTACATAGAGAACACATCAGCAGCTGATCTCCTCTCACCAAACACCAGCAACCAAAACCTAGATGACTTTGCTGACAGTTGCGCTTCGTTAGAAAACCATACCAATTCTTCCGCATTACATCCCACTGATTTACGATATCTTGTTTCCGTCGATATGCATGACGGTGAAGCCGCTCAAAATCAGCTCAACTCGGTCCGTTGCTCCAATCAGAATAATAAATCTATAGCTTCCTTAGATTTGGTTTCAGTACAAACATATCCGGAAAAAGTCGTAATTGCGAATGGACCAACGAGAGTGCCAGTGTCTAGGTGCAGCACCCCTCGGCTCAATTTAACACTTGATTTATCGATTGAACGTCCATTAACTTTGACTGGAAGTCAAGTTCATGAGATTGAAAATGCAGCGAATGATTTTGCGGAGTCACAACGGTTGAGTGGATCATCAGATGATGCTTGTGGACCCCCTAGTTGCAGCAATACAGTGGTAGGATCATTTTATTTTTTAAAAATTTATAAAAAATACACACAATAGAAAATATTATGAAAATTGGATCTAAAATTTAATCCATCGTTATCATATGACAAATTTTGGCCAAGGTACTTGGTATCCAGTTACTTCTTTCCATGGCATTATTAATTTGTTGTTGTGCAACATTAAATATTGACTCAAAAGTGAGCTCTTTACTTCAATGCAATTATATAGAATCTGTACTTGGTTAAACTTGATTGGTAATATTTTGCTAAATAGAAATCGAAACGGGGCAGTTTAAGAAATATGTAATTCATCATATTGCATCTTTTTAACCTATAATTGAAAAGTTGGCACTTTTGTTTCATTAGGAATATTCAACATCAGCTATTTATTCAAACTATTTATAATATACTTTTATATATTAATTTATGTTTACTTTCAGCCACCATCCAAGTCGCCTACTGGTTCGTGTAGTCATATTCCAATCTCAAGAACACGACTAAAAGTATCTATTCCTTCATCGTCAGCGTCACCCTTGCATAAAGCAACGAGGCCATCAACTTTGCAATACTCTCGTAAGATAAACCAACCAAGGCGAACTAATTACAAAATATTACAAGAGTCTGACACTAAGCTTACAGTATCGGAGCAGAAAAATAAGCTAGCCCCAAAAGCAACACCAGAGGATAGTATTATTGACTCATCACAGTCCACTAATTCAACGGATCGGCTTATGGGAACTATTGTTGAGATTAACAACCAATCGGATGCCTCGCAATGTGATCGCCTGAGTGAATTATCTTACACGGATAGTCGACAAGAAGAATTGTGTCGTGAAGAAGCTTATCTTCTCGCCAGCACAGCTAGCAGGACATTAGGTGGTCAACAAAGAACGAGTAACATTTCTTTGCACAAGGAAAATTATTTCACAAACACAAATTCACCGTTGATTGCTCAATATTTTGAAAGGCCCGCTATAATAGATTCGAATCAATCGCATCATTATCTGCCAACAATTTTAAATGAATCTAAAGTAGAGAAATGTTTTAGTTTATATAAATGTAAAACTGCGAAAACTTCAGATGATTTTGAAGGTGATTTCGCTTTTAATGAATCTGAAAGAAATGTCAGTAATTTATCATCAGATGCTGCAGTTAAGCGATCATTGACTTTATCATTTTCATCAACTGCACTCAAAAAAGTTGATGTTCCTTTGCATGCTTTTTCATCTTCAGGTCTCAGTCCTGGTAGTCCTTCGTACGATAAGAGTCACTCGCGGTTTTCGCACATTGGGTCTCATGCTCTCGATGTGTTTTTTAGTCCTGAAGAATTGAGTCCCCCTACTTCACTGTGGCGCCCTGTGGCGACCGTTACTAGCCCATCTCCACTTAATTGTCATTGCAGGCAAACTACGGATTATTATCGGACTGGGGATAAATTAACTGTTGCAAATGCGCCTCTCGTTACTTCTTTAGACTTATTTGAAGAAGTCAGTAGCACTGATGGAAGCGATAACGAAATTGATGATCTCGGTTATTCTTTAACGAACACTTCATTGTACGATGATCGACATAATGCTCAAAATCTTCTTAACGCTCATAGTAAACTAGCGCATTCGTATTGCTCAAATAGTTTCACCGATGATTTAGATATAAAGTCAAGGGATAACGGTGGTGGTGGCTCAAATGTTAAATTTTGGAAACATATGAAGTCCATTTCTTTGCTCAAAAATAGTAAATCGCAGTCTAAAAGGCGCCTTCAATCTGAAAATATATGGTGAGATATTATTATTATTGTGAAGTTTTGATTTAGCGATACCTTTTATTAGCTTAGTAGTTGAATTATGTATTAAATAAAATGTGAAGGACGTCCTGCTGTTAACGTATATAGGCTAGTCACATAATGGAATTAAATAATTGAGTTAAATTCTTTTTCGTATACTATTAAACATCCAAAAAATATATATTTTTATTATAAAGTCAGTAAAATTATTTCACTTACACTTAAAATTCTAGTTTTAATATTTCATTATTATTATTTCTTTGCAACTTTCAGTTCTTGTTAGATTTTATTACATGTCAATAGTATCTTACAGCTAAATGTATGTTTAGTTTACTCGACACCACGAAAGATGGCAGCACAGAAACTTTAACTTCTTTGAACAGTCATCCAATATTAGGTTTCTATATTTATATAATTCAATAAATTAAAATGTTTAAAATTAATGATCCAGTTTAAAATCGCAACATAGCATTTATTTGTATTGCGATGCTTGGAATATTGTTTATTGATATGAAAAATGACAGTTGCTGACATAATTTATAAAATTAATATACAATCATTTTAGTCAAAACGCCGAATTTATGCATTTTGTTCTTAGTTTTATAGACATTAGTGTTAGTAGTATTATCTGTGCTGTTAATATATTATTACATCTGTATTATATTACACCAGTTGGTTAAAGTGAATTCTTTTATTAATTAAACACAGAGGGCTCCACTTTGATAAAGATTTTAAATGTTATCATGGCAAGTGTGTCGAAAGTTTTCAAATCTCTTAATTTTTTTCGGTTTGATTGCATCCAATTTAATAGTACTGTATTTATTTATAAGTTGATTATTAGCAGTAAATAACTTTAAATTAAGGTAATTTAATACTCTCAATATTAGAATGTGACAATAATTTTAGAGGTACATAAAGAAATTTTGCCGAACAACCCAGAATTGCGATTGGTCTCTTCCTCTAGTTTTCGATCTAAACTTTCTGTCTGTGATTCTCAAGTTCCTAATTCAACTAAGTCCAGTGGTAATGGCAAGTCGCCAATCATGAGAGACTCACAGCCAGATTTTCATCAGGTAAGTCATTGATACTTCAGTTTACAGTTTAAGTTGCAGTTATGGTTTTTAAGTCATTTACGACATTTTCATGGGAAAAATATTAATATTTTGTTAGATAAAAATGAAATGTGCAAACAATAAAGCTGCTTGTAATTATTGTAAATATTTAATTTGTTGTCAATTACTGGGTGTAATTATTATAGGTAATTATCTTCATTATACATTAACTTAATATTTTCTGTTGCTAGCTAAATATTGTTCTGAGGATTTTTTGGTTCTAAGATTTCTTGAATTCTTTAAAATTACCTAATATCCAATTTTTTAACTTTTCATTCGTCTGACATTATTCACTGCTTGCAAATATTTATGCTGCATATCTCTCACAAGCCTTTCAATCCTACTTCATAACGCACATTCATTTTATTTCAGATTACCATATATCAGTTATCCCTTGAACATATGTAAAATTTAAGGGTATTCTTACAGGATCAGAACACCAGGACTTTAAAATCAAACAAACCTAAGACATCATGGCGACAAGGAATCATGCGTTGGCTAAATGTCTCTCGATCACAAAGTTCTACAACAAACAACTTTATAGCCAAGAAGCAAAGGACTATTGTCGATTCACATTCTTTTCCTTCAACAAACATGACGAATCATAGAGACAGTGAGAACGTATGCACAGCCAGGTGGGAGCCTTGCGGTGGACTAGATTCAGACAGTACTTTAACGGATCTTTCACATGGCAAGCAAGCACTTCGTAAGATGAATTTATTTTCTTATAAGAAATCTGTAAAGAAATTACTGTGCCACAGAGAACAATGCTTGGGTGGAGCATGTATGGTCTTTACTGATTCCGATAGATGTCTGCGACATCATCCTTTGATGGTTAAGCAGACGTTAAACTTTAAGATTAAAAGATCAATGTTCCTGTTAAATGCACAATGATCTTGTGCAAATGTAAAATTATAATACAATGTGACAATATTACTTTGTACTATTATTTTATCATTAAATTTGAATGAATGCACTTTTAGTAAATATTTTTGAGAGCGTCTGTAGCACAAAGAGGTTTTGCTTTATTCATTAGTATAAATTGATATGCATTAAATTGTTTATTCTTTGCAATATTAAATAATTAGTATCTTGCTTAATTCGACGTAGGACCAGTTGAGCCTTGTCATCGGCATAGCTCTCAGGACTATTTCCAACAAGAACAAGAATTAGACCAGATTTCCTGTCAGTTCAATGATAATGTGAATACTCCAGCATTTGTTCATATTTAGACTCTTAACACTTTTCATCAATTATTACATATTACATTTAATAATTAATTAATGCAATAATCAATTAGTAATTTATTAATTAATTAATTTCTTTATAAATATTCATTTTGTCTTATTTTAAATTCGTTTTAATATATTGTTAACTAAAATCAAGAATCTAAATTATTTAGGTTAATATTCATTACAACATTTTAGCTTCTTTCATAATGTACTTTGAGTTCATTTATTTTATTTTTTGACCGTGAACTATACAGTATAAAATCTTGAGATGGAGACTATTAAATATTAAATAGTTATATTTTGAATGTATAATATCTTATCGACTATTTCATGAAATATCTAATGTTCTTACAGACCGGTGAGCAGAGAGATCAAATAAGAAAATCAACTTTCAGAAATTCATCGAATCATCATATCCAAGTTTCAATACCGAGGAACTGTACAGGATCAACTAGAAAAGAATCGTGATTTCAGTCATCTTTTTACATTTATTTATCAATAGATAGTTTTATTTAGTATTGATTAATATTGTTATATTTTATATTGAATCGAGTCATAAAATACTGTAGTGAAGATTATTAAATGTCGAGAGGCCTGTATTTCTTACAGTATTCAGTTTACGCTCAATTTGAAACTATTGCATGGTATCCAGTATTACTGTTAATGTAAATGTCAAAATTGACAAGATTCAGGTGAATTCAAATATAATTAGGATAGCTTAACTATATCTTTTTATAAAAGAAAAATTTATTCTAGTCAAAAGAATTGCTTTTTGGTTTTAATATAAATTTCTACAGTAAAATATTGTGTTATAGTTATCAATTATAACACAATATTTTATGACATAATTAAAGCAAACCTGCAAATGCTGTAAAATACAGGTTGCTTGTGGAAGTTTTTGATACTGAAACTAAATGAATATTTTAAATTCGAATGATCTTAAGAATATTATATATTGAAATTATCCTTTCGACCCGTAGTAGAATGTTGTGAAACTTGCATATTATGAGCTCTATAATTGTTCTTATGTATATCATTACGATTTTTGAAAAGCAATGAATAATATTTGTTGTCATTGTAAATAGAAATAAAATTTTCGCCTTAAATCTATATTTTCATCCGTTTATCAGTAGTTTAGGAATAATAATATTAAGAACAATAATAATAATTTAGTGCGTGTTTTAGAGGATCTTTTATTATCCCGAGTCATCAATTTCAGACTGTTTTTAACCATTTGATTTTATCCATTCCTCGGGAATGAACCGAGTAATTAAATATAGTAATAATATTAATAATAATGATAATAATAATGTCAGAAAATTTCACATTATTACGATATTGGTTCAATAATAACTTTGAATTTACAAAAATTAAAAACAATAAATAATAATTATGAATATAATGATATTTCTGATATTAGGAATATGCTATTTGTATCATATATACGAACAAATATGTAAATTTTCTAAAAGAAATTATCTTCAATTAAAAATTAGCAAACAGACATTGCAAAGTAATTATTCTGCAAACTTGCATTTATAGAGATATTTATTAATTTACTGGCATGTAGTATCATATTAAACGTTGATCTTGACTCGATCAACGTTTTCTGTTAATTAAATTGCTTATTACCACGATTATAATATTGTAGCTAATATTGTTTATGATACTACTTGAATTTGAATCCTTGTTAATTTTAGTAGATATCCAGTAATCCTAGAAACTTGTTACTTATCTTTCATGAAACACTGCAATTTGTTGAAATATTTAATTGAGCTTATTTAAGCTGCATGTATTTTTCAAATAATCTGCGAAATTCTACGTTATATTTTTATTCTGTTGGAAGCAGATTTATAAATCATATATAATCATTATTACCGCCCACTATTGCTTATTATAATTATTATAATTTAAATTGTGTCATCCAATTATGACAATTTTATATTTGTAGAATTCCGTCCACTCTTTAAAAATATTTTCATGCTGTTCTGAATTTCTAAATTTCTAATAATAGGGGGAAGGCCCTGGAAGGGTCGGATTATTTGAAACTATGTGAAGATCATGTTTATTTTCTTTTATTAAAAGTCTCATGTTTAAAATATTGACAATAAGCTATTTCTGTTGTAACATAATTTTACTGAAAGGGAGTGGTTATAGCTACTGCCCTATTGGCCCTAACAAAATCCGTTACTGAGACTTTATTCAAAAACTTTTTATATTTTTTTTTAAATTTGAAATTTGATGTCAATATGTTTCGGTACAAAACCAAGTGATTTGACTAGCTATTTAATTCAATTCCGTCAAGATTTGGCAATAAAGTCATTTTAAAAATTCATACTAAAGAACGACTGCAAATCGTCTTTTGACAATTAAACAGACGTTAAGTTTTTTACGATAACATAATGCCGTTATATTAAAACAATGTTTATGTAATATAATAATATAATATTCTAATAGATATATAATAAAGTTATACTGCCCTAAATTCTGTGATATTATTCATGATTATTGATCATATTGCGTTTTATTACGACGTTATGAAAAATTTTAATCTTAAAAATGTTACTAACTTTCCTTAAACTGTAGGCAAAATATTGAATTTTGTTGATCAATTATTGTAAATATAATCTTTTATAAGTTTTATTTAGACTACATTGAACTAAAATGTTGTTATCAAGTAAGAACGAAATTTGTTGCTCATTTGGTATTTTTGCTTCATGTATGCTAATAGTCTCATAAAGATAAAAAAAAAATCCCCTATGAGTTATAATGCTGTTGTGTCACTCTTATATTTTCAAGCTGGAATATTATAGATATTAATAGTATATTATTGCATATGGTACGTATCAGTAAAACATTCAAAAATCTTTAATCAAATCTTAATTATAATAATTGACAAAGAATCAGAACTTGCTTAAAATACCGGAGTAATGATTCTGCATCACATTGTAATCTTTTTGCGAGATTTCTTATATTTATATAACAAATCATTATTTATTTATTTGTTGTATTATGCAGCATAACATTTTATTCTTATTTTATTACACTCTGTTACTATACTTTGTTGTTAAACATTTCATACCATATATAGATTAATTAAACAAGTTTTGTCGCTGTTACTTATTGTTGTTAATTTTAACGTGCAAATAGTGATTTTATGATTAATTCATCAATTTTAATTCGTTTATACTATTCTATATAATAATGTGTGTTTACTTTATAATTGTTTGTCAATTTTGATATATCAACTGATTAACTGTTGCATATTAACATTAATTAAAAAAATTAATATTTTGAGATCAATCGCGTTGTCTTGATATTTCGCAATTAAATATGTGCATTATAGATCAATATTGTCATGCTTTATTTCAATGATTTCCTATAGAATCATATTTACAAGATTGGTTTTAAACATCGCATAAACTTCTCGATGCTGACATAATGTTGAAAAACACAGTACTAAACTAAATTAATTAAACTCCTCAGTATGATGATGATTCAAAAATATTTCTATATCACATCATTGTATCACTGCCCCCTTCGATATTAAATATCATATACTATACTATATCATATATATACTATACTATATTTATCAAATAAATTCAGTACAAAAATAGATGAAGTAAAGAAAATTAAGGCGCGAGTTGGTGACGGGAAGTCACGTCGGGATATGGAAGACATTCTTGCAATATATACCGCTATAGACGCAAGGAAAGAAAAGTTGCCAATATTCGTTGCTGTGAATACAAATCGCATAATTTCTGTTAAAGAATTAAGCATTAGTGACATCACTTGCAAATTTACCGCCAAAGTGGATGCTATCGAGACAATGATAATTGACCAATTTAATAAAGTAAATTTGTCGATTCAAACACGATTAAAGGAAACCATAAAACAACTTCAGACTGACTTTGAAACCCAGCTCAACACTAGCATGAAGGCCGCTCACTCGTCGTCTGAAAGTCTTAACGATAATGTCAAGCAGCTTCAATCGACTGTAGAATCTGTTTCGTTGAAAGTGATCGACTTATGCTCTGGTACTAGATCTCTAATCCCCACACTCCCTGTCTCAGATGTCACAAACTCTCTCTCCCTGACTAGCTCTTGCAGTAATATTGATTCAGTGGCTGCAGGTACTGATGGAGCTTTATGGACTGATATAATAAGAGCTTCTTCCTCCAACCCCAAGTCTAGCAAGGTTTCTTTACCTTCTTCAGCGAAGCAAATAACAAGAAAAATAGTAGGTCTACGAAAATCTGATAAAATTAAAATAACATCATCTTCCAAAGGCGTTTGGCATCTCTTTGTGGGACGACTTTCAAAAGAAACCACCGAAAACGACCTAAAGGATTTCATGGAGACAAATAACATCAGGGTCTCAGAGGTGCGTAAACTTAAGCCATCTCATGAATGGCAAGAAAAGGTCTCAGCATTTCGGGTGTCTGTCGCATATAGTCATAAAGATTTAATAATGAATGCAGAATTATGGCCTGATAACGTGGAGGTGCGTGATTGGATTTTTAAAAAATAATGGCTAGGGATACTTCAAAATCTATTAGTGAGATCAAAATATGTTCTTATAACATGCATGGTTTTTCTAACGGTCTTGCTATGCTTAAAGTATTATGTGAAACTCATGAAATCATCTTATTACAAGAACATTGGCTGCAAAGTTGTGAACTACATAAAATAGATTCAGTAGATATTAATTTTAAATCCTTTAGTGTTTCTTCAATGAATTTAAAATCATCATCTGGTATTCTTCAAGGCCGCCCATTTGGTGGTGTCTCTGTTATGTGGAAGAAAAATTTATCAAATCTTATAACAGTTTT
>JAQIXG010002592.1:0-17249 GCA_034700105.1 Oconnorella tubifera | reverse complement strand
TTAATAGATAGAATACATTGTAAAATATTTGTTATATATTATATGGCTTTATATGGCATTATATCTCTCTATGTATGTTGCAACTGATTATGTTATAAAGAAACATTGTTATTGAGTGTATAAATAATATCATTGAATGACTTTATTTAGCTTGATTTTATTTTGTATTGCGAAAAGCTAAGTGGTTTAGATAATATGTAAGATGTAACGGCCAAGAAATCAAGACTTTCCATTTCTAAGCCAGTGCACCTTTCGACATCACTATTTAATATCACATCAGCACAAAATTCTATTTTAAATCAGTATTCAGTTTAATAGATAGAATACATTGTAAAATATTTGTTATATATTATATGGCTTTATATGGCATTATATCTCTCTATGTATGGCTTTGTTATATTTATAAACTGAGTATGCAACATTAATTGATGAGTGTCTAAGCTTCAACAAAGTAAACTCATGACATTTCATAGGTTTTCTTCAAAATTATTATCAGATGAAATCTACAGAATTTGAACTGATGGATCCCTAAGCCGAATATAATGCAATAAAATTACTTATTACTGACAGGAAGCTGTGAATTCTAGTCATTTATACTGTATACTGTGTCTGTTTAATATCTAACTTTATTATTCATGTTATATATATATACAGTAGATTAATATTAATTATATTTACGTTAATAGTTATTTATACTCACCTGAGAGATAAGTTGAAGCTGGATATACAATTGATTTATTGTATGATTTTATTACAGCTACGCATCAATGCTCCGTCATGGTGTGATAGAGTTCTGTGGAGATCTTATCCAGATACAAGAATTGTCAACACTTCTTATGGTAAGTTAAGTAAATAGATTATAATTATCTAATGACTATAGTGTATTAGAATATATATTCTGAAGATACTGCAGCTATTCAGCAGCTACAATTGATAATAGATTCTGCTATTCAGTGACTTATGTAGTGATTATTTAGAGATTCTTCAATTAATTAATTAATCTTAATCATAATCTTAAAGCCGTGTGTCCGTTTAATCATTAAAGCTTTGTGTCACAGATGTCCGTCAGCATGAGGTACGACCACGTGATGTCATGAAGCATGTCAATGCTCATGATTCTGTAAATCTATTATGTCACAATAGATATCACACTGCAGTAGTTTAAGTTATGATCCACTGCTGCTATGAAAATTAATTTTTAGTATTTTAAGCAATATGTTGTGCTGCAGCCTAAGGTAATGTGGCTGCAGACTATTATACTCACCGTATATTTTGAACTAGGCACAGTTGACACGATATGTTCGAGTGATCACAAGCCGGTATTTGCTACATTTGATGTACGCATTATCACTCAGTTCACTTCATCTAAAGGTGGCAGTGCACCAAGTGGAGATATGAAAATTATCTTTCAAGAAATAAATGCTGAGGTTATAGATCTGTTTGCAAAATATTTTCTATATCGTAAATTATATATAAATTTTTTTAATGTACTATTTTAAGAGTTGAGCTTTGTTATTACTTGACTTCTACACACTCAATAGGTCACTCAATAGCCATTTTGGATTGATTTAAAATTAAGCAATATACAAACAATATACAGTGTGTGATGATGTGATCACTCTAATTAAAAGAATGACCATGTCTGGTATTAGTTTTACAACTGTTATTATCTTGCAAAATTTCATTACTTTATAAAATAACAGTTATCATCATACTACTCATGGCTGTAATGCAACGGGTTTTGAATTTTCTTTTAATTTTGACGCCTGCACATTATTATTACAGTATTACTTATTAACTAACGCTGTTTTTTAAACTTGTTAACTGTTTTGAGTATGCATTTCATTAACACTAAGTTAACTCATTAACGGAGTTGGCTTAACTTAAGTAATTGAGTTCTCTTTCTTTTAAAGTAATTGATTTGTTTCTTACATCAGTAATCAGGATTCAATTGCCTCTTCTATAGTTCTCTTTCTTCTAAAGATCTCAGTTAATTCAGTGATATATACTAATAGTAATATAGCGACATCTTTTTCTACTGTCTTTGTAGGTTAAAAGTAGCAAACAGGAAAATTTTGAAATTGGATTTCACTCGTCATGTTTGGAAGGTAAACAGTCTTAATAATCAACTAATCTCAAATTTAATTTGGTGATCATATATCTATATTTCCGATATTCACGCACACAATGTAACTAAAGACAAAGAAAAAGAACAAACAGGTTCTAACTCTGAAATACTTAGAACCTATAACTTTATAATCCATAGTATAATGTTAATTTCCAGACTTCTATTTAGAGCCCAGTATTCTCAATTAGTCTGTTTGTCAGGTTCTCTAGTCATTTGTATGTTTGCCCGCATACAAATTTATTTCTTTCTAAAAATAAATTTATTTATTTTCTTTGTTTTAGTCACTTAGCTACAAAGTTTAAAAGTTGCTTAGCATATATAAAAAGCCATTGCATTCTGCGATGCCAGGAGGTTGAAATCCATCGCTGCAACATTTTTGCAAGAAACTTTACATTTTGTACATGTACATTCTGACTGTCCATTTTAAAATCGTTCAACATTCTGTACCTAGAGAGCATGCCCATTCTCGTGACATAAATTTATCCCATAAATCATTTGCTGTTATCTACATTTAGCTAAGCTTCTTTTGAATTGATGTCTTCTTTTAGTTTCCGTTGATAGTAAACCAAACAGTTCATTTGACAATAAGAAAGAAGGATACTGTTGTCCTAAATGGAAATCATCTCATCTACCCGAGGTATTATAATCTAGTTATTATCATTTTATCTTGATTAGTATTGCTTAATATTTAGATTAATGTAAAACCTCTTTTTGGACTGTATTACTTACTCTTTCATTATAAAGACACTATGCCAAGATATTTGTATTTGATAGACAACGTATTTATTAAAATTATATGCCTTACTTAATGCTATGAAAAGTTAATTCAGATTATCTATTGAATTACGCACATATACGTTTATAAATAAGTCAAGACATAGTGTTTTAATTCTTTGAACTCGAAGATTATTTGATTGTTCGCTGTTTTAAAAGAAAACAGAGACTCTATTTTGCCTGAACTAAACATGAGCTATATTCGATTCGGTCCTAATATTTATGTTATTATTTATTTTAGCTACAGCCTATATTTGATGACTGGGATTTTCTAGAGGATCAGCATTTGTTACTAGTTGTTAAGACATCAGACGGACTTGAGTCATATGGTATGAAATTAGTTTCGATGTGAAATTTTGTAAATAGTGAATCTTATTTGATTCTTTTTATAATATCAGTTAAGATTTATAATACATTTATTATCTGTGTTACTGTAACATTGTAAGAATATTTCTTGACAGTAACATTTACTACTGTATAGTTTCCTGTCAGATCAATTTTTTAAATTCTTCTTTTATAAACTGTTATGGTGCTATTAGCTATCATTAAATTGATAATTTCAATAATTTTACAGCCTAGTCATGACTTCATCAATTTACTCAAAGCTTTAAAAAAATTGACAACTGTAGATTGCTATAATGGTATGTGCAATATAATGCTTAGTATTATATTGCACATACCATTATAAAATTTCATTAGTATTGTTAACAATACTTAGTAATTAAGTATTGTTAACATTTAACCAGCCCTATTACAAAAGCCTTTTATAAGTAATTAGCGTAATAATTAGCTGCAGCTCATTGATACTGTCAATGTACTATTACTGTCAGTGGTTTAGTTTGACTACAGTTGCTTAGTTTGACTACTATTAATGTCCAAGTGTCGCAGTTTAGTATACAGTGTAAAAAATTAATAAGTAGTGGTAAGCATAAGTCCATTTAGTATCAAACATCATATCAGTTTTGAGTACTTTTATTTATAGTTTATATACGACATTGGAACCAGATTAGACTGATTTTAACTGATGTCGTATTGTCTGTGTGTATGTAATAGGTGAATGTGTTGTTGCTCTGAAGACAATGTTGGCCATTAAGCCACAAGTATTCAGTGCTGTGCTGACACATCTTGGTGAAGAAACTGGTTCCATCAGGTTTTTGTTTCATTTTATGTCTGATTAGATATAATAAAGAACAGTTTATCTGTGATTATACGTCAGAATATGAAAAGCTTTATTTCTTTTTTATAAATATTTTCAAGTTATCATTAAGTGTTTAGCCTATTATTATATTTATTGTATTGGCTGATGTTGATTTTAGTAAGGTAGTGTTTATAAACATTTAAATTAAATTTAAGTTTATCGTCTGGATTACTTTATCACATGGACGATGTCTCAAACACGTTGCTATCAATTTATGCTCATTACTAAAGGGTGCAGCAAGTTAGTGATAGAGTGATCTTTCATTGGAATCGAACTTGGAACTGTCTTTTTTGACTCCAGTTGTGTACCACTTCTCTTTTGAAATCAATGAATATTTTGTTTAAAACTTTTGACGCATTTATTCTCGCAGAGGTTTCATGCATGTGAAGGCTAGAGATGATTCTGATCTTCGTATTCATGGTCACAAGAGTCGTAAAGCTTATGGTTAGTTATTAATTATAACTATTCTCTGTTTTCAAAATCTGTGCCAATTTGATTAAATATTTTCTTTTATCAATTTGTTATAAATTTAAATTTGTAATAGTTTCTAATGAATTTATGCAATTATCAGTGAAAACAATTGTACACAGTAGTCATTTTCGTATTCCTACAAGTAACAGATTATATGGACAGTATAGTTTTTAACTTTTTTATGACTTTTATCTATGTCATAACATATCTGCTACTTTAATTGTTTATTATTTTTAAACTTTTTTTTGCTGTAATTATATAAGCATCCTATTGAAGTTGATTGCTTTTAAAAAATTTCTTGTTTCAGCTGAATTTTAAACTCTGATGATATTGTCATATCATATATTTCACTTTTTCAAATGTTTATTTTCTCTTCATTTATTCGATGATTCTTATGCAAATAATTTCTCATAAATTTGTCAGCTTTTCGCTATTTATCTCAATCTCTTCTGTCAAAGTTTAAATGTAGACAAATTTCTGCCTTATTTCAGAGCTGATCTACAACGACACTGACTTCCATCTTGATGATGACATCACCAGTGCATCAGCACTGGCAGCCTCTGCCGCCATCTACCAAGACATCACCGAACTTAAACCGATGCCACTATCTCAATCCGTCAGGCATCACACTTCACGAACAGCCACATCATCAGCAACAACAACATCATCATTACGCATCAAAGAGAAAGATAAAGATGGAAAATCATTCGCTAAATCTTTCTCTCAATCGAATAAAGCTCCGGCTCCTTATAATTACACTGCGATTAATAAAAAACCATCAGATGTACCTCCCGTTGTGGTCCCAAGATTAATTTCAAGCGATGCGAATCGAGTGTGCACCGGAGCTGAATCAGATGTATTTAAAAAAGATGACAAAGACTCGTGTTCGGCTACTTGCGCTAAATCACAGGAGGCTTCATCACCTAATGACGGTAGATATAGCGAAATGCCAGTCAGAAGCATATCCACTCAATCATCAATCGCATCAATTAAACCTAAATCACCGTCAGTCGATGATCATGGTGATTACGAGGACATTCAACCTCCGTCCATCCCTCCAAGAAAACGAGATCACGACCAGTGCGTTAGCTCCGCAGCTGTAGTCTTAAAAACGGGATCGATGTCGAAGAAAGTGTCTCCGCCTATGGCTCAGATTCGATCGGTTTTAGGATCGCAGAGATCGGATTTAAATCTTACCCGGGATAATTCAGTCATGAATTGTGAGAAGGAAGCTAGTCATGACGTTGTTGTTAGTCGACAGGTTGAAAATCAACTTTATTTGTTGGCAGAAACGGACGATAATAAAATAAATATTAGGCAGCAGTCTTTTTGTGAGGATGGGGGGGAGTATTATTCCACAGTGAGCGACAGTGTGTCAGTGCCGGAAGCGGAATTAGAGCAGAGGTTGGTACGAGATGGGGATAGGAGGAATGGTTGCGATACATCCAGGCTTAGTCTTAAAGGTGCTATTGATTTATATGGCTACGCTATTAATGTTCCCACTGGTCCACTGGATTCTCAATCAAATGTAAGCTTGGAATTGTATCTAGGCTTATTGATATTTTAACTGGACTTTTAATTATTTTATACAGTACTTAATGTAATCAGGGAAAGTGCAAAATTATCACTAATTGTACAAAATGATTTGATTTGATACTGTGTGTAAAAAGAGATAAGGTCAACAGTTATATTTATTTAGAATCCTTTCTGACTCTATGATTTCAAATTCTTGATGCGTTAGTTTTGTTTAAAAATGTTACATTATTTCATGCAATGGTTTGTTATATATTTATGCAGTTATTGCAATCTGATTTTTTTATTGTTTTTATGTAATGCTTCTCAGCATAATATAGCAATTTGATTTGTCATTTAGAAGATAAACAAATATCTAATACGTCTTAGTCAATTTAGATAATAACAGTTAGACCATATTAAAAAGTTCACTGTAAATATAAATCAGTTTTTTACATTACGTATTTTACATATACATTTTCTTGTTGATTTTATTTAATAAGAAATATAGTATGCAAATTAAGATAAATTATAGTTAGTTTTATCTTTATTAAGATGATGTTATTTGTGATATATCTTGTTGTAATATTTTCAGCATTCCGATAATTCCACTAACAATCATCCCATTGCTGAGTGGTTGTCAGGCATCGGGCTATCTCAGTATTTATTAAAGTTCCTCGACAACGGTTGGGACAATATGACATTCCTGACTGACATGACTACCGAAGATTTGCAGCAGATTGAAATTTCATCCATCGAACATCGTTCTTTAATCCTTGCAAGCATTGAAAAGTTAAAGGATAAAAAAGAGAATGGCTCGTGATAATATCCAAGTGGCACATGCAGTAGAAAAACATATGACCAGAAGGCTAACAAAAAATTTATAGTTTTTTTATAAAAAATATTGCAGAGCAAGCTTTTAAAAAAGTCAAAAAATTTACTCCAATTAGTAGTCAAATATTTTTAAATAATATTTAGAGATGAAGACCAAATACTTGAATTTTTGATTATAAGATTTAATTAGTTGCTCATTACTTTTGAAAGTTAAAAATATTTGGGAGAAGGTTCATTTGTTCGATGTCTCCGGGTATAACTCTCTCACTGACTGTGCCTTAGATTTTTATAATTTAGCGACAATACTTTTTCGATTGCGTAAGTAGTGTATATCCGGGTGTCATGACAATTTGTCTACAGACTTTTGGTCTTTATTTACAGACATTTGGTCTACCAACATTTGGTCTCCTGCAACATTAAGGTTAGAGTTAGGGTTAAGGCTATGGTTAAGGTTATGGCTAGGGTTAGGATAATTTTAAGGGTTACAGCTATGTGCATCAAATGTTGGGAGACGTAGTGTCATAGACTAAGTCTGTAGGCGAGTTTTCGCGGAACGATAATTTCAATGTGCAATGTCTTCATCTGCCTGTATATGTTTTGTTACTGATATTGTATTACAGTACTTTGGTCTGATACTTTTCCGAAATGCTTTATAATTTTATTGAGTATTTTACTTGCGCATAGCATTTATTGTGGCTTGATGTGTTTAAGGTAATTGCCTTCTTAGCTTGTGCTTGAAGAAAATTGTAAACTCTTATAGTCAATTAAGTTACAATGTTTTAGGCTTACTTTGTTTGTAATTGTTTAATTTATGAAATTTGTCTGTCAGGACGTTTAATTTTAAGTTGTGACAACTACCTACTAGATTTCGTTTTATACGCATTGAGTATTTATATATTGTCATTTGTAAAAGCAATGAGTCTGTTGGAAGAAGTAGAAAGAAGTCAATTATCCTTCCTGAATATTTATTGACATTTTTCAAGTATGAGAGCATTGTCGGCCGTAAATGAGTGCCTTGCTATTTCTATATGACAAAACTACACTATACACTATCAATACACTATTAATTTAAAATTTGTTTATGATCTGATTTTGCTCTTGCATGCGTTACAATGTATTGTAATTATTATTTGTTGAAATCTTTCATGTATTTTACTAAATACAAAATGTTTTTTACGTTTGCATAATTTTATAGCAATAAATCCATGACGAACTCTTGCATGTATATTTTTTTCATGTTGAAAGCTAACGTTTCTTTTCACTTCTTAATTTTAATTTTTAATTTTATTGTTATAATTATGTTAATTATTACATCTGAATGTCTTAAGCTTTGATTAATCGAGTAGTGTCTCACTTAAATATTACTTTATGACTTTGTTTAAGAGAATCATAATTGGATCTATTATTGACCCATAGGCTACTATTGCTCATTGGCCTATTTGGTCATAGTTGTGCAATAGCCCACGGGTTGAGACATTACAGGCCCTGTGAACAATTACAATTATCACAGTCCCAGGCCAGTTTATAGGCTTCATATAACCGGATTGGTGCTAGAAAAATTGTTAAGCTATCCAGGGGAAGGATTCTTTACTTGAAAATAGTTGATGAATGAATTGTCAGAAAATTGATGACTGGAGGATGCTTACAAGATTTCGTGCAAGCTTTTCATTTCGTATCCTGACAACAATGTCTGTTTACCCTGGAAAGGAATGTGTCACCAAATACTGTTGAGAATGGATTTATTACAATGGAATGTTTACAGTTATTTATACTTCACAACACTTGCCTCTCAGTGTATGTCTCTTATATTTAGACATTTTCAACAGAATTATTTGACAGTGTTTAAGTGTTATAATTTTTATGGGTAAATGTTTGATAAAAGCTGTGCCTTTTTGATGTAGCTTTTACAGTTCATTAAATGATGCACTTTTTGAATAAGTATTTTCTCACTGTCTCCAATAATTAGGGTTATTACTAATATGTAAAACGTAAACTCATAAATGTAGGTATAAACTGTAGATGTAGACGCAATAAATTTATGATGATAATTATGTAATTAACGTTAATTCAATCTCGATTTCTTGGAACATTTTCATGATTTACTTAAAAATTATATTGATCTTGAAACCTTTAATTTAATTCTCTGATTAATTTATAGTAATTATGAACTTTTAAATTCTTTTTGAACATTGCTTGAAGTATAATATATTTTATATCTCATTCTCTCTGTATAGGTGTTAGTTATGCACTAGTTTCATTAGCAACTGATGCGAATATGCCTTAGTATTCATAAATATAGAAGAAACAGGGGTCAATAAATGAATTTTAAGTGTTTTTGATAAGCAAGTGATCTATGGTATCTGATACATGCTGTAAAGATACACATAGTAAATAGATTATGACTAGCCAGGGTCATAGTTTAAGTTCTCTCTAAGCCCTGTTAAATAAGGCCTTTAAGGTGACCCCTGACTACTAAATACTAAAGAAAAGTTTTGTTAGGTTTTTGGTAAGTTCTTTTGTAGATTCAGATTGAAAATTGATAAAATTATATGATTTAAAATTATATGAATGAAAACATTTCAGAACATTTGAATTTAAGTATATTTTTAATAGAAAATAAAATAAAGATTTTTGTGGCTTGAGAAATTCAATATAATATATTTGTTACAATGAATTTTTTATGTAAAAAAATTCGTGTCTTGACGTTTTGATTAATGCTTTGAACGGAGTTGCATACACTATATCTGATTGTCAAAACTGTGGCTAGTTGCTCGTATCGAATATTATAGGATATAATGTTGTTTATGATAATTTATATTTTTAAATAAGTAAAATATACTTTTAAAAATTAGCAAAATATGTGTATTTGCTTTGCATTCCATTTATATTCTATTCAAGATAATTATTTAGCTTTTTCCTATATTAAATTATTTATATCGATTTTAAAGTTCACCGTTTTCATTTACACCATAATTATAAGCTTATAATCTATGCAATAAATTGAAATATGTAAAGATTTGAATGAATCGTGACTAAAGCTATGTTTTTCAGTATATTTCTTTAAAGAAATGACTTACTGTTTGAATATTAACTAGTTGAATACGAAGGTAGTTTAAGTAAATAGGTGATAATTTACAATGCTTTAATTACTGTACTTTATAGGAACTTTTTTGTTTAGTATATTGCTTGTTTTTGATATTTTTATAATAGTAATAATTTAAGTTATTGAAGTGTAAAATTACAGATAATCTGTTTTCAAAATTATGTACAATTTTTTTTATTAGACATTCTAAGTATTATAAGTTTTATGCGATTTTTTCATTAAAAATTGAATAAAAAACTCTACTGTTATGTTGATGTTGTACTATCTTTAATCAGTTTCGTTTCTCATGAGCAAAAATGACTCATTTAATCTAAAATAAAAGTTCCCATCGAAGTTTTTTTAAGACTTCATATGTTACAAATATGAAGTAGTGAATTTTTATGTTTCTCCCATTTTTAAGGTCTTGAATTTTGACCCACCCGGCAATCTTAGAAATCAGAGTAGCGAATCGTAGGATACTTCGCTCAAATTAAGTTTTTCACCTCATAACATTCATGTAAATAACCTTTTGTTAATAATGACCTACTTACGATGCATAACTTATAAAGACATCATTAAAAACTGATTTGTCCTTAAATTCTATGTCAATTCTTGATCAACACATTTGAGACTTGACTTTTTTGTATTGGAAGAATTTTCGAAATAATCAGCACTAAATTCTAATTCTGATAAATTTTGATTGACTAACTTCTGATTAGATATTGGATCTATGCTTTAATTATAGATTAATTCATAGATCTTCAATATTACTTTGACTATTCTTTAATATACTGAGGTTTGGAATAAATTACATGATTTTAAAGTGTTTTGTATACTTTTTGGATTCTTAATTGATCTAATTTATTTTAGATGATATTTCTACAATTATAATTGATAATATGTTAATTTATATAATTTTAACTTCTATTTTTTAATTATAAGAAACTTGTAATGATTAACCTATATATGCAAATGTTCAAAAACAGGCATATGTTCATACTAGTCAGTGATTACTCAACTGTTTTCGTAAATCGTCAAATTTTAACTTTTAAACATCATTTCTATAAGTCAGTTATGTAACTTTGTCCTTCTCTGTTGATTTGTTAAAAAAAATACGAGTCAACAATCCATATTTTCATAAGTAACTTCTATTGTTCACTTTAGTACTGATCGTCACGTCGTGAATCTGTTACATTTATTGAGCGAAGGTTAGAGCTAGGCTCAGCTATCCACTATCAACAAGCCCGTTTTGCTAACGATGAAATAAAATAAATGACATTTTTGTTTACCCTTTAGTAAGCCTTCAACAAAATATTATATTAGAAGTCTTGTATGTAGATCATTTACTGTTTGCATATAATTAAATGCAACGTATATCGCTATTATTTGCTTGTTCTGCAATATACAATGGACATAGTGAACTAATTGTGTTGCACTGATTAGAATAAGTCAGTGTTGCACAACAATGAGTGAAGTGTAGCTATTTCTTTGCAATGAAATTTACTCAGTTTACCTCGTCTGAATGACAATTTAATGACACTTTTACTTATAATTTTCATTACTTCCAAATTCTATTACTTATAAATTCAACTTCCCCAAATTATTGCACAATAACAGATTTTAATTTGAAATACTTGGACGTTAGAGAGGCTTAAACAATCTCTGTTCAGTAGGCTACATGAAAAAACAATATTAATCTACTGCAGTATGCCTGTTACAATGTTATACATCATGATCTGTTACAATGCAATAATACATCATGATTATTTTTATACCTTTAAGTATTAAAATACGAACGTAAACGTCTTCATTAGATACAATATCTCACTAAAGATGCAGAATTTTTAGAAGAACACATAGTAAAATTCTTACTGCATAAATACAAAAAAGTGAAAGATTATCATTATTGTCCCTTTATGTGTGATAATCAAATAACGAGAAACTGAGCATGCTATTTCACGTTGGCTTAAAACTAACATTGTAAGTAATTATGCTTACTATACTGACTTAACGACATATAGCATATTATTCTTTTAATAAAAAATAATATTAACAATGATGTATTATGATGTATTATAGTAAAATAAATTCAAATGTAAAATAATAATTCAAGCTATATACCTCCTCTTTTCTAAATTATTGACTCTATTAACACTGCCATATTTTGTCAAGCGTGAATGAACAAATACGTTGACTAAGGAATGCATTGTAGGTTATGCTATTTTTATTTCAGATTTAGTATTAGAATTGGATTAATATTTATTACTTAGTATTAGTGGCTTTGTTGTTATGGACGTCTTTCAATATTGAAGTCAAATTTTTAAATTATAAGTTAATTAAATTAAAGTTTAAGAATTTTCTTGAAATCTCAATAACTTTAAAATATTTTTTTTAATAAACTTGCTTAGACATTGGAACAGTTTTACCGTTGCCTTTTCCCGTTATCAGGATCAAAATATTCTGAAAACTAAACTAGGTTTTTTTTCAGATTGCAGCTATTTACACTGCCATGAAAAAAACATCAATAATTAGGAGACTATCTTTTGATAGTTTTCCGGGAAAAGTCAAAATACTAAATCGAAACCCAACGATCTTTTAACAGCTTTCGGATTAATATTTAAGAAAAACACTACTGTGAAAATGGTAAAATAAATATGACAATTTTATTAATAATTACATATATACATAAATAGGATTAATTTAATACCGAATATTTTTTTCAACTATTTACTGAATAACCTATACTAGATAAAGTTTTCACAGATTCAATATTTAAAAATTCTTCTAACACGTCAAGGGGGTACCGGTCATAAAATCAAAAACTAAAACCAATAATAAGATAGTATCTAAATATCAAAATTAATATAAATATAAGTCTTACATTATCTTTACATCTTGAGTCGAGTGTTAGTGCAAAAACACTTCGTAACTGATATAGTTAAATATCAATTTCTTCACTTAAGCTAGTTTTTAATTCTCAACGGAAACGCTTTAATTTACTTCCGGTAAGTTAAACCTACACATAATAATTACAGGTTGCAAGTTTTGCTCTCAGACGAACCTTCTTGATTTATGTTCTTATTTAAATATTAAAAGATTTATGTCATTTTACACGCGCCACTGCGTGAGAATGAATCGAGATTGATCTGATTTGTTTTTACTTGTTTGACCGAATATCTGGATTTCTCGATTATTTATGTTCAGTTTTAGTAATCCGATATTTAAATCTTTGAAATGTAAGGTAAATCTGTAATTTCTAAAATGGATTATTAAATAATAGCAATACGGAATATCATTGAATATTATATTTCTTTATTATGGTGACAAAGTTTTGAGTTGCGAGAATATTTCACTAATTAAATTCATTCATTAGGCCCACCAACGACTAATATTAGTCATATGGCGTTATATTTAGAAATGATTAACTAATTATTTTGATGTGTAAAATCAAAATAAGTTTACATATTTTTCCTTTAATAATTTTTACCGTATTCTAGCAAAATAAATGAAAAGTTTAACGTTTTGAAAAAAATTATAAAATATTAAAGAAGTAATTTTTGTCTGCATTTTGTTACCCAATGACCATGGGCGTCTACAAATTTGTCTGTAGGGATATCTCAATATGAATTAATTATCAGGCCCGTGAATTTGCAAGGACAGGTTTAACATTTAGTTTTTAATAATTGGCCTACATGGTAAAAACGTAATATATTTCTTTAAAGTCCTGATTTTAAGGGGATCGGGCCTTCCCTTGAGGAGCGTACGACATTCAGGATCCCTTCATTGCCTCTACCTAGGGGCGCCCATACCGTTGATGAATGCGGTGATAAATTAGTACTTTCTTTAAAAAGTGAACAACATTGATTTTCAATAAGAAATCGTTATCAGCAGTCATGTTATTGATTATTCAGTTTCTTATATTTTGACTCGCTCTATAGTTTGTCTTTGCTTATCGATTTTATTTTAAACAATGTATCATTTATTCGATGCGGCTGGTAACGATCATTATTAATTATCATCCTTAATTTTTAGCAACATTTAGCGATTAATTTCGAATATTCTATTAAATGTTATAATGTTATTATTAGTCCAAAAATACAATAAGTTCGTTGAATCTCATTGATTTTATTTAAAGCAAAAGCGAGTAGCCCTTTTTTTGAAAAAAAAATTACTGATAGTCTATCAATAGGTTTTCATCTATGTTCAAACATCAAAATTTAATGTATGTCTATCTTTAGACATACACACGCTATTAATAATATGATTCTTAATGCTGTCTTATTATCCTTTCTGATATTATTAATTTCACTCTACTAATTTTAATTAAAATTAATGTGTAGCTCTGTAATGCTTGTTAACATCTTAAGATTTTTTTTAGTAAAATGACTTTACAGAAACTTTAACTTAAGTAGCTGCTTGACACTAAGCTATAATTGAGATTTGCTCTATTCTCTGTGCTGTCAATGAGCCAGCTGCCGCATGTCAGTGACGCCTACGTAACTGTGCGTGCTGACCTACTGATAAATCAAGGCTAGGACAAAAAACTAGCTGCTCAATCATGCGCGATGGGCATTTTATAATTTGACAAATATGGGTGTTACAAACAACATTGCAGGAGAAATAAATTACTATTCATAAGAGTTTTGCATTTTACAATATACTTATGTCTGTGTGACTATGTCTAAGCTATAATAAATATAATTTAAAAGATTCAATAGTTTATAATTAACCAATGCACAAAATAATCTAACGACAGTGAATTCAAATTTAAAAAGAACATACAATGAAATTTATTAGAAAAGATAAATGTTACTGTTTTAATTGCCATAATTCAACATTTGAATAAGATGCAGAAATATTCAAATTTAAAAAATATGATTTTAAGTTACAATTAATACTATAGTAACATTTTTAATTACACGTATGTAAGTTATGATTAATTTGCATTTTCTACGCGCAGAGCAATAGAGCAATGAATTAAGCTTCATGGAATCATACAATTATAGAAATATATTAGCTAATAAAGTTAAAGTAGGCCTAATAATATTTTTTATAGGTCTTGTGAATCGTTAAAAAGATTATGAATTTACAATAAATACTATACGGTAAATTACAATAAAAAAGTTACTATACAGTTTGACTAAAAATTGAACGTTACCAAAGACTGAACAGTATGTTTACAACATAAACTATTGTACTAATTATTACATAATATAATAAAAACTTAGCCTTTATGGCATAATATATTCCGAATCGTAATCATATCATTCTATAACTTATTAGATTAATTTCATATCATCATTTTGACTTCATAAAACAGGATAGGCCTAAATTCAAAAGCCTCAATAAAATTAAAATATATTATAATAAACAGAGCTGTTTTCAAGCATGCGTCAAATTATATGACACCTTCTAAAGTTTAGCTCAAAAAACAAATCCTGCGGCAATGCAAACAGTCGATCTTTGCTAGTGTATCGGTTATTGTATTCTCAAGCCTATTACACTGTAGCCTATAAGCAAAGCAGCATAAGAGCATCTAGTAATGACAGAATATTTGATTGACTATTATGTGATATGTTATTTTATTACAGATCTTACGCCTGAGGCTTTATATTATCAATGATATTATTATAATACCTAGTATTTAAGATTCAGGCCACGTGTCAATGATTTGTAAAAGTGACTAGTATTTTAAACAGAATGTTTATAATATAGGCCTGCTGCAACAGCATGAAAATTTGTAATTTTGACTTTTGGGCAGCATTAGAGGCGTCTGTTTTTAAATTATAGCATTATATTGTAACATGTTTTTTAGATTAATGCGTCACCGCTATTGATTTATCATAGGGCTTCGGTGTTTCATTTTTTGACTGATATATATATGAATTTTGAACAACAAAGTCGTCTATTGTTAGTTTATCTAGTAAATTTTGCATTCGCGTTAAGCTATAAACTCATATGATATAACCTAACGCATTGCCCATAGGTCTATGCAACATGAAAATATTTATATTAAAAGTACATTTTTACAACTAAACTATGCTCTGTTATAATTGATTAAGAATGATTTTTTGTACAAACGGATTAAACTTACAACACACAGAAGTGTAGCCTACGCACAAAGTAATTAACTATGGGGGATTCTGAAGAAATACATTCGTCTCAAGTTGATCCAACTTCTTACGGTTATCAAGGATTCAATGATCAGTGGGTGCTCATTCAACGAAGCACTTTCACTAACTGGGTGTGTGAACAACTTGATGGAACTGATGTGACCGTGAGTGATCTTCGAAGTGATTTTTGTGACGGAATTCGACTTTGCGCTCTTATGGAAGTGCTGAGAAATCAAAGGATCCCTCACGTGATCAAGAAACCTCTGAATCAACATCACTGTTTGGATAATATCAATTTGGCTCTGCGAGCTATGCAGGATGACGACATCAAACTGGTTAACATCGGTTGGTTTTCATTTATGATTTAAAGCTTGAGTTTCTAGGATTTCACCAAAAGACTTCTCGTTCATTGATATTGAACATACCTTAGCATTTTAGTACCTTGATCTCCAATGTAATCTTAACATTAATCATAATTACAAATTTGTTTGCAAAGGTGGAATCTCCAGATAAAGGGGGGGGGGAGATGGAAATATCCCTGTTAAGTTATCCTCAAGATTGAGCCTTAAATAAACAACAATAATGTAAACTTTCCTAACTTAAGTTTATTTATGATTTGATGCAGCTTAAGATTTTGGTTTTGCACTGATTAAGATTAGCAATAAGATTGTAAGCGAGTGTAACCTTATTTATTCTGGCTTTTTGTATTGTTGCTTATTGTCAATTTTATTAGGTTTTTTATACTTTATTTATTTTGCTGCCTATGCTATATTGGATTAATATAAATAAGCAAACTGCAAGGGTTCAATTGCCAGCTACATGCTACTATTATAATAGTTAGCTTTGCGGTGTATTAACTGGTGTGCTATCAGCTCGACTCAGATTCTTTTGCATTTTTTGTAATTAAACCAAGATGAAACTTTAAATAGAGATGGAACGCATATGAAAAAAAATTGAGGTTGGTTAAGAATAACTTTATATTTTGAATATAAACAAACTCAATAACCATATTTTTAAAGCCATCGCATAATAGATTTAAATAACGAGTGTGGGACATTTCCCCCTCGGACATTTCCCCCCCCCCGGATATTCCCCCCCTGTTTTATATATTGTTTTTTTTATAAATTATTTAGAAAG
>JAQIXG010002591.1:0-17249 GCA_034700105.1 Oconnorella tubifera | reverse complement strand
TTTATTGCAAATAAAGATCATCATTAATTTATTTGATTGGGAAGATAATTGCAAGGTTACTCTGTACTATAGTCCAATCTACATTTCAGTAACTTTTACCCTGTCACTGACTCATGGTCTCATTTAGATTAGTGCATGATGCATACAACACGTGGACTAATAGTGTATTTTTTGTATAGAGACTTTTTGATAATAGATTTCTTAAACTGTTACATTTGAACCCTATTCAACTGTCAAAGTGCTAGATCTTTGAGATAGAAATACCATGCTGGCTTAATGTATTCCAACAATTCCAGGCCTTTGTAATATGTGTGATAATTGACCCACAACTGATTTGTCTGCAGTTTGTCCCAACTTTAGCTTATATTTATAGTTCAAATGTTCAGTTAGCCTTGAGACTTGGTGTTCTAAATATAGTTTTGTCATTGATTTAGTATGTCAGGAGACTTTGAGTTTAGTTAGTGTAAAGTTGTAAAAGTTTGTCTATATGCAATGCGGATTAGTCCAGAATTGCAGATGGATTTAGAAATTAAAATTGATAATTATTCACTATTACTTGAATTTGATTCTTATTTATTAATTGTGTTATAAAAATTGGGCTATAATAAAAATCATGTAACATAGATGTAATTTTTATAGATTTTATTGATTCTGGCACTATCTGTCTCTAACTAAAAACATTTTCTTTCAATTATTATGACTGTAAATTTTAAATATTATCTGAATCAAAATAACAGAATATATTTGTGAAATTTGTAGTATTAGGCGTATACTATAGTTTGTTTCTAATTGAATGAAATGGTATTTCGCATTTGTAAGCAACAAATGTTTTATTGTTAAATTCCATTGAGGGATTCTTAGCACAATCTCACACTTTTCAGGTTCGGTTTCTGCTTTTTTGAAAGTTTTAAATTATTATAAACCTTCATTTTAATTGGTAACTGGTACTGATAGCGCACAGTTAGATGTCTTGATTTATAAAATATTTAATAAAATTATATTATATTGCTTTATAGTTTGAATCACACGACTACATTATAAAACTACACAGGCAATAATAATATAACATCATAGCTTAAATAATAAAAAATTCGTAGTAAATTAACTGGTTATGGCTTTATTTTAGTATAAATTGTCAACAGTTGTATTATATGCAGTATAACTTTCTACAATTAACATTGAATTGTAAATCATTTTAAGGATTTTGTATTATTGTTTGTGATTTTTAATGATTTCTAAATGTTAGGACACGGTTATAAAACATTTATTTATTAAGAAATGTTTCATAAGCAATAGCAATCTATAATTCGAATAACTTTTGAAAGTTTTATTTCAATGAATACTAAGTCTCGGCTATAGAAATATGAAATACCTTGTCAAATTTTGCAGTACTTTCTAATAAACTACATAGTAGTGATCATGTTGTAAGATTTAAGTTTTTTTAGTAAAGAACTCTGTGTACTTGTACTGTTTTATTACTAAACGAACTTTTTTTGTTACATTGTATATTGCTTTATGCTTTAATTTAACAACGAATCAGAAGCTAGCTAGCATAAGCTCTAGGATCTGACTTGCCCTATCACAAGTTTTGTTAGATAGTTTAAGTCTTGCCGTTGTAAAGAACTGAATAATATTTTAAGAGGCTTCAGTTCAAATTTGTCATAGTATCAAGTGTGTGTAATATTTGTGAATAATGTCTAAAATATAGTACTTGCGCGTTCGTCTGTTATAAGTGACGATAAATGAGTTTAAATTTTTGATAAATTTAAGACTATTTAATAAGGTAGTAAGTAATAAGATAAAATACATAAACTTTCTGATCATAAATATTCTCAGATATATTTCATAATGTCGCTTGTAATTATGTCAACCCGTTTAAGAACATTGAATTTATCAAAGGTAGGAATCAATCGTTTTTTCTGTTACATGTTAAAGTTGATTTTTTTGTCAAAATTTTGCATATAGTATTTCTTAGTAACTGTATCTAAGAAATGTTTCCTTTACAAAAAAAGTCTCTTTTGCTTTATAAGTCTGTTAAGTATTTAGTAAGCGATCTGATAATATTAAAAAGAAATTAATTTCTATTGCAACAATTGTAAATATTTTACAATTGTTAAACTAAATGTAATTAAGATTAATATTAAAATTTAAATTCAGGGTTAAGTTGTTATTAAGGTTTAGGGCTAGGGTCTTGTTAACATTTAGGGTTATAGTTAGAGTCTAATGAGGGTTTAGGGTTAGGATTAGAAATCGATTTGGATTTGATTAGGACCGAAATCATTTTGAATCTAACTTATCATAAATCATTTTTTGAATGGAGCAATTGTTGTAAGAATCATTTTCTCACTTTTTATTGTGAAATTTTTGTGTCAATATTTAATGTTGTGTATTTATTTGTAACTTTCTGGTTGCTGACTAAAATCCAAATAGATTTACAAGCATTATAAATTTTTTAATGATTCTTGTAAATGATTGTAATACATTTAGATATCTTATGAACTGTTCTTTATTTTTAGTACTTCAAATTGATCATAACTCTAATAATGTATTTCTATTAATTTATCACATTACTAGTACACTTGTTTGTAATCTAGTCCTCTATTTTTTATTCTTAATAATCTACCAGTAGTTCTAGTGCAATAATGCACCTTTCTAGTATAGATTGATGGTATTAATGACAGCAGTCTTGTTACTTAATGACTGAATCCTGCAAATGAATGAAGTCGATGAAGCACTAGTTTCACCTGTGGATATATTTCTAGACATTTTTAGATGTATTCTGTTGCAGTCCTCTTCAGTCAATACTCTTATTGTGGTTAATGATTTTGTAATTATGTATTGAGAAGCTAGTCACATTACAGTTGCATCCCTGAATATGCATTCTCTTGTACTTTAAACGATTTGTATTTCATTGTTGATACTTGAAATTATTTATTTTGAATGCACAGTACATTACCATTATATTATTCTGTAATTATTGACTAAATGTGTCATATTCTAGTATGAATACTTTATTTATACGTAAGTATATACGTAAATTTGAATTTATGTATGCATTTTTTAACTTGCACTATTTTCAACGCAGAAGAACGGTGACGATATCTTACAACGCGTTAACTATGCAACACTAATTTCTTTCACCTTATCTCCCAAAGCGCCATCATGTCGATTGACGATGATAGCGAGAACGTGATGTCGCCCGCTGGCAAGAAAGTGAGTCGTCTCGTGTTTGAGGATCAGAACCACCAGGAGATGACGCTGACGCGCCTCAACACGATGCGCAAGGGAGGGCATCTTTGCGACGTTACGATTGAAATCGGGGGTCACACGATACCAGTACACGGCGCAGTGCTGTCGAGTCTGAGCGTGTACCTCTTCGAGTTGTTCTCCAGTAAGGCGGACTCACACATCAAGCATCACTTCAAACTAGATCATCTGGATTTTAAGAGTTTTGAAGTTCTTGTCAATTATGCTTATACGTCCAGGTATGTTGCAGTTCTTATTTAATTTTATGGAATGTAATCTTTGTATGTTAAATAAATTTCATGAAATTTCAAATAGATGATAATGTTATATTTTACAGGTGCCACAAAGTAGTATTAATTGAGGCTCTTGCTTCGCATTCTTACCTTATTTACATTATTTTGCTTATTAAAGTTATTATCCCATTATTGACATTTAAATAGTGATGTGATAATTTTTGTAATTATATGGTTTTGCATTTAGTAATGCATATTTTTTAAGTTTTATGAGCTGTGTTTTTTACTGATATAAGCTATTCCAGTTTTAGCCTATTCTGATGTCATTATATAACTGTTTATTTGTGTTGATTTAGTAGATCTAGAATAATAGAATGCAGCAATAAAATATATTCTATATTCTATAGACATACTTATATTTGTTAAAAATATTTGAGATTGTGTAGTTTATTGTTAGATATATATATATAGTTTTAAAATAGGATATTGTCTAGACATTAATTTTATATTTGTTTATATTAAATAATATCTAATATTATTTTAATTGATTGGCTTTTGCGTAACAGATGATTTCTAATATTGGATGTAGGATATTAAAATAATTACATAGACAATTATGTTCGAAATTGCTTCAATTTTAGTAATTAATAGTTTACTGTTTATGGGGTACTTTAAGTACCCCGTTGTTAAAGACTAAATTAGAATTGAACTATTTTCAATTTTATTAATACAGATTATGCACAAAATTGTATTAATTGTAAGTAAAAGTTACTTTAAATGATGTTAAAACTGAATTATTTCTGTGCAATAAGGAAAGATCAAAGAAGTTAATCGATACTTGTTCAGTACTCAATTACTGTTATTGTGTACTTGTATGTATTGTTATTATGCTATTAATTTTACTCTTTAGAGCTCAGTACTTCAAAGCTAGCAAGTCTGATAATTTTTAATAATTTCAAAAGCTATCTTATTTCCTACTCATTTGTCAAAAAATGTGATATCAAATCTAAATCATATACGATTTTGCTCTCATCTAACTCTCATTGCTTTTCAGAGTTTAATATTTTGCACATTTGCTTGAACACTATCATTTCAAGTCCAGTTGGGATTTGTGATATGTTTTAGACTTGAATGTGAAGCGGATCTTGTTAAGTCCGTCTACAAGACTGCTAACACGCTGAAGATGCACCGGGCTGCAGAGGAATGCGCAACATTTCTTGCGGATAATCTCTCTCCTCAAAACTGTCTCGGTTAGTTGAAATAATTGAGTTACTTTTTTGAATTAATTGAGTGATATTTTGAATTAATTTACTTAATATTGGGTACTCGTTATCTTTTACTTATTGTCCACATATTAAAAATTGAATAAATATTAAATATATGTTGAATATCATTATTTTATAAATATTAATTGGATTTTGACAAACCCTTTTTCCCAATCCATATGGTTTACATTTATAAGCGCGCTTATTCAAAGATCATTTTACAGTATGTCTCTAGTTTCGCTTGTGTGCCTGATCAACTAGAGGATATTTCTCAACATTTGGTTTACAGACTTTTCATGTTTGACACTTTATCTATAGACATTTGATCTATCCTAATTCTAACATTAACACATACCCAGAACCTGATTAACCTAATGTTGTAGTAGACCAAATGTCGGCAGACCAAATTTATATTGACATATATTCGTAGATGAAAAGCCATAGACGAATTATCGAGGTACCCAATGATACACTTGACATCCAAATGAGTTAAGAACACACAGCATCATTTCTTCTTTTTGATAAAATACTTGTATACTAATACCAAGACATTGCTAAAATGTTTGCAATATTATCAGTATATCCCTACAAGGATTTGAACCCCCTACCCTCAGGTTGAAATTCGGCTTTTGCGATTGGACAAGCTTTTAAAAGTTTATTTTCTCTAGGCATCTGCGCTGCCATTAATCACAACGACCATGATCTGACTCAGAGGTCTCACGCGTACATACAAAGTCATCTGCAGGATGTGTTGGAGCAGAGTGAAGAGTTTCATCGACTGCCTGCCGTCCTGGTAGACATCGTGGGTATGGGCGCGAGTTATTCTTTGCTTTTTAGGATTCTTTAAATTTCTACGATTGATTTAAAAGAAGTAATAATGGATAAATATTTTAATGCGATTATATTAAATTTTAAGATACAGACGTCTTGGAATATAAGGCTGTTGAGAGCTATGCTTATAGCGAAATAGTTTGTTTCTGGTACAGTCGTTTGTATTTATAGTAAATGTTTTGATTTTAGAACTTGTCAATAAATAAGTTTTATTTATATTTAATGAATAGGTGTATATATTTTGTTCTTATTTATTTATTGACAAGTTTTAAAATGTTTATTAGTTTTAAAACGTTAACAACAAATACAAAAACAACAGTACCTTAAACATCATATTTTTGCTATAAACATCGCTTTTAAATAAATAAGCAAAAAATCGAAGCAAAACATTGATGCTTGTACTTAAAGATTTCAAAAGCACAAAAAAAAGTTGCTTGATGTATAAATAAATTTAAATCCAGTTATAAATAATTTTAAATCCGGTAAATTTGTAGTGCATAAAGATTTATGTTTAAATTTACATTTTTTAAGAATATATGCGGATATTTATGATATTTGCGGTTGTTTGATAATTGAACGCTACAAAATTAATGTTTCTTTAGTTATGTTTGTTTTCGGGATTGAATGACTTGATTCTCTTTTAACTTTTTATAAAATACCAATTATGTTGTTTGTATTTCTTTTTATGAGCAATGAAACGTTACGAGATAGGAAGTTAATTTATAATAATAACGCTTTGAAAAATAGTATTTGTCGTTACTTGTAACTAGAACAGCAATAAAAAAAAGATTAATATAGCTATTGATAAACAACTTGAATTTAATGTGTAATGTTAACTCTCAAAATAATCATAATTTGACTATTGAATTTAGTTTAGCATATTTTTAAAATTTCAGCCAGGTTTTATTTGTGTATAATTTACTTTTTTAGCCTTTTATGTGTATTTATTTATTTATAATGTTGAGAAAATTCATGTGATCTTAGTTTTTGAAGAGGTACTATACATAGATATTAGATTATATATCAGCGAGCCATCTTGATTAACATGTCTCCTTATCTCCTGTTAATAATGGCATATATTTAATATTATATAATCTATTATTGTATTATATATGCGGATATTTTTTTAATATAAAATTAACTGTAGCTTTTAATGACTTTTCACTAATATAAAGTATAATGAGATGATTTACTGAAGGCAATGATTATTAATTTTATTTCAGATTTATGCAAATATGTACATTGAAACTGCATAAACTGTATCACAGTATAATATTTTGATACTTTTAATTTGCAAGCTTTATCTAATGTGATTTTAAAATTGATCAAAAGCTGCTAGACTTCTAAAATTTAATATCATATACTATTATATTGTTTTTAACAGCAATTATAAGACAATGCAATAGGATATGATATTAAATTTTAGAAGAAGTCTAGCAATTTTAATGTCTGAGGTTGACAAATTTGCCTAAATCTTAATCTCGATTGATAATTATCAGATCAATCATTCTACGGCAATGAAATAATTTCATTGCCTTCTGTCAATCATATAATTATAGTCAATAATAACAAAATGAAAAGTGCAATAAATTGTTTAAAAGTAACTTTTTTGTGTCATTGCAATTTTGTTCATTATTTTTCAGGAGTGGAGCCACTTGATTTACATGATGGTGGTGAAAAATCTCTCTGTAAGCTCGTTGTTGATTGGTTGGAACTGGCTATGGAAGAACGACCTCTAGAGCGACTTGTTGAAAACGTAAATCATTTTTTAATAACAAATAAATAATCTTATATTTTCATTTTATTAATACCAATTGATAGAACATAACATGTTAACATTATGGCTTATGCAAAACTAAAATACTGTAATACTTCATTGTTGAAGTGACTAGTAATTATTAGCAGTGCTAATAATTGTAATTAGTATGTTTAGCAGTGCAAGGATACACATTTGGCAACCAAATTAGTTACGAACACACATGGCACAATGCTCTTTACATTGAAACATATCGTCAGCAAAGTATTGCGAAGAGAGAATTTTTTTTCATTGGCATTAATTAATTTATTTACTATTTATAAGACGTTATAATTTTTATACTGAGATTCAAACTCACAACCTCTTGTTTGATGTTAAGATGCTCTATTATTTCAGCTGCTTATTTTGGACAAGCACTTTTATTGATTAACACTTATATTACTTTTATAATTTAATATTATCATTGTGTTAAAATAAAAAATACTTATTTAGTTTTTTGCGTCTTTTATAATTTAAGATGTACATTTCTTGTAGACGCATATTCTGTATTTAAGTTCTGACAATAATCTGAGGGATTGCCTGGATGATGTTGATAATTTGTGCCTCAATAACAGCGATGTAGTGAGGGACTACAAGAAACTCGTGAAACGCAAACAGGTAATGAATCAATCTAGAATCAAATCAGCAAACAATCTAACTAATACAAATCACCTAAATATACTGTTTGTAATGTATGTTGTCTATAATGTGATCATTTTCTTCCATCACGTAACTGTAAGATTGAGTGTAATTTGATTGATTAAGCGCATAAATATAATAATAATAATAATAATAATATAATTTTGGCTTTCCATAATTTCCCATTATGGGCAGATGTTTGTTTGGATATTCGTAGATGTTGCCACTGAAAGTAAACAAAGAAAAAGTGTCTGTCCGTCCAGTGAGATCTCCGACTCCAGGCAGCTCCGCTCTCAATGGTCATCCATCTACAGATTCACTTCTGTCTCTAGCTGGGAATGACTGCTGCGTTATAGCTGCAAAGTCTGTTGGAGGTATCTGAAATTATTTCATTTAATCTGTCCTTAGTTTAGTCATTAGTATTTTAATATTTAAATATAGGAGTAAATTAAAGTATTACTTTACAAGAGATGCTGTTGCTTTATTAAAAGATTAATCTCATTTGATATGGCATCAAATATCTGTATATAAATAAAGCTGCTTTGTATGGAATATAAAAATGTTATATATATATAGCTGTAGTATAACTTCTTAATTGTGTAACTCGTATTACAATTTGCATATATGTATCATTAATTTCATGTAATATTTAAATTTCTATTTAGTATTTACCTACTGAATGTTTATTTAATATTTATTATACTCGATTTATAAGTATATGATGTTTAGCCTAATTATACAATCTCTCCTTCTTTGATTTTTGTTAATTATTTTACTTCTAATATATAATGTCTTTGATATATCAAATTACAGTTTATATATGATGACAGGAGTTGATCATTTAATGTATTCATTATAAACGTAGATGAATTGTTACAATTTAATCGTATTTTTATTCCTACACAGAAAAGAGCTTCATGTGTATAGCTACATTGGGTGAGTCCATTGCGAGTATTTCTATCAAGTTTCGTTCACATCGCACTAAACAGAACGGTGTGTCAGTGAGCAAATCTTCTACCCCATCACCCACTGATGAACTGATGTCGACAAGCCCTTCTGATAAACAATGCTCTCTTGCACCTCTGGCACTTATGAGTTCAGCACGTTGCGGACTCGGTACAACTGTGCTCAATGGCAGGCTTATTGCTCTAGGTAAAGCAGCCTTTTTTGTTTAAGGTTAATTAACGGTGAGCAGTGCAGTTCAAATTAATTTTGAATTCTTTTTCAAATATAAAGCTTGAAAAATAAAAATTTGCAAGCCTTATATTCATGCATCGTAATTCATGAAGAATTTTTTTTACAGGAATGCGTTTAAAGTGTTATGAATTATTTACATACTCAAGACACAATTTGTCAGCAAATGGTCTTTTCAGCTGATGTGACTTTAAGAAACAAGATGTTCTCGCGTACATCTTAACATCGATTTAATCTTATTTACTGATAAATCAATATGCGTGATGCAGGTGGCTATGACAGGGGCGAATGTTTGAACACAGTCGAAGCATTCTCTATAGAAACGAACCAGTGGCTCCCTCTTAAGCCCATGTTAACTGCTAGGGGCCGCTTTGCTGTGGCTCAGCTGAATGGCTGTCTGTATGCTTGCGGAGGGTCTAATGGTCAGGTTGAGCTGAATTCTGTCGAGTGTTATGATCCTCAGAATGACGTCTGGACGACTCGCGCTGAAATGCTTTTTCGTCGTTCAAGCGCAGGTTGGTTGGTTTTATTTTCATCATAGTCTCATTGTTAATGAATTAAAAGAGTTGGAAGATATTAATATAAGTTAAAGTTAGTTATTGGGTGAGACAGCTAAAAGTTAACAAAAGTGTATTAAATACATCTGATTAGGTAATCGCAATCTAATCCAACTCTTAACCATAATTTTTACTACAATCATGACTGTTGTACAGAAGATTGAATAATGTCTAAATGCTTCATTCGCCAAGTTGCGCTTGTATAAAATTGTACAGTTTTTATTTTTAATGTACAAGCTGAAAGATGTACAAGTTTTTCTTTTTGTATTTCAGGAGTTGCGGTGTGTAATGATAGGTTGTATGTGGTTGGTGGGTGGAGCGGTGTTGGTGGTAGATCTACTTGCGAGATATTTAATTCCGAGTTGAATCAGTGGCAAGCCATTGCAGACCTCAATATTGGTACTTACTGCTTTCTTATTATATAGCATTTTTTTGAGTTTTTATTACATTAAATATGCAACCCTAAAGCCGGGGATTTGGTTAAAATGCTTACATAAATGAAGTTCACACCATTAACCTAGCCTTAATTCTAACCTATAAATTTTGTACAGGCTTTTCCGTATTCAGTTTTATCTAGTCAACGTAGTAAGTTGCTTAATCTTGATTTAAATTAAACTTGACATGACAACAGTTTACTGCAAAGTACTGTAGTAATATTAGTAAGTTAGTGTATGTTTGTTCATTCAGGTCGATCACAGGTTGCTGTGTGCGGAGTTAATGGTTATCTAGTGGCAGCCGGAGGATGTGATGCATGGAACTGTACAAACACTGTGGAAAAATATGACCCTGTCACTGACAAGTGGACAAATCTGGCCTCTATGTACGGGGCGCGTAGGGGGGCAGGCATTGCCTGCTTTAAAAGTACGTTTTTAATATTTGCAAAAAACTAAGCTTATTGCGTGATTTATTGTTAATGAATTACGTCTTGTACATAATTGTTGAAATAAGGGCCAGGATAAGGGCGCAGCAAGTGAAAGAAATATTGCGTATAGTTTTTGTTTGATGCTGACCAATTGGTAGTGATTTCTTATTAATGAATTAGGAGGCACAATGCCATTACATAGCAATAGAAGATGATGAATATCATCTCTAAGTAAATAACATTTTTTGTTTTGCTTGTTTAATGAACTGAATAAATAATTATTTTTTTCTAGTTTTGTTTCATTTAAAACTTGTTTTTAGCTTTACGAAATCAGACATAATTTTTTTATACAAGACTTTATATAATTAATTCATATTTGAAAACAAACAATTTATTCCAATTACCGTACTTATGTAATATTTAATCACATTCCTCTTGTTTAATATTTTAAATTATATATTTTTCAGACAAAGTCTACGTCGTTGGCGGTAGCGACGGTCAGCAGTCTCTCGTTACCATAGAGATCTACGATATTACGACCAATGAATGGGTGACTGGACCTAACCTGACCACACCCCGTGCTAATGTAGGCGTAGCAGTTGTGGGCGGTCGGCTATGGGCCGTGGGTGGGTTCAGCGGTAAAGCTTTTCTCGATTCAATCGAGTATTTAGGGAGCGATGAAGGGGCCGAGTGGTGCGCGTATCTACCTCAGAATTTTAAGAGAATGGTAAGCGCTGATTGTATATCGAATCGCGTGATCAACGGGTTTGATCAAGGGGGAGCCAATCATCACGAGGCTTCAGAGTTGGGCGGAACAGCGATATCTGAGCAAGGGTCAAGTTTGGAGGATCTGTCTTCAGAGCAGTTAACCAGTGTGGAGGATGCTTCTGAGGTTGTGGGAAATTTGGATGATATCGTTGATGATGTAAATTATAGCTCGCCGTATTTTAAGCATATATCGGAAAGTTTGTCTGATGGTGAAGATGCAGTAGTTGCTGATGAATCGGTGCGTAAATGTAATGGTCATTGAGTTCTTAATGTAAATACTTTATTGACAAGAAGTTGAGGATTATTTTATATAAACACTACGTTGTGGTTGTGCATCGGGATGGCATTGTATTTATAGTATCTTAGAAATCCAGCGTTTTCTGTTTGGTATATTTCTAGTACATTCTGGTTGACTCTTGTAAAGGAACGTTTTGTTACGGTATTTCATATTCGGGAATATTAATTATGTTTGGAAAGCGATCTATTTTATTTCAAATATTATCGGTTATACACGGTAAATTTAATACGATTTTAATGCACTAGACTGTTTTTTACGATTGAAGTAATAAAGCTTTATTTTAAAATTAGCAATGTGTTTAAAGATAAGCTGTGAATTCATGCGATGGTTGTGTTTTATTATTTAAATAATGCTATGAAATAAAGTTGTGAAAATATTTAAGTTGACAAATACAACTGTAGTTAAAGTAGATCGATGAGCTCAAAAGATATATATCATTCCACAGAAATAAAAATATTCTGTATTGCCTTTCTGATTTCTGTAATACTGTATATGTGCAAATGTAAAAGTTTATGTATTAGAATGCACTTGGATGGTCCTCGCTTATCCGTATAGCAAAATGTAAATATTTCCTGAGAGACACAAAGAATATATTTGGAATACTTATATAGATATCTTTAATATATAAATATGAATGATGTAACTGTTGACAATTTAAAACATTAATGCACCATTGATCAAAATATGAATTTTAACTTAGTTCTGTTATGAATGCATTTCAAATATAATTGAGATTTTTTATTAGACAGAAAAATATATATTGTCACCAGTTTATTTAACTATATTAAATATACTATACTTTATACACATTATGTATATAATGTATAAATTTTAGCTGTCTCACCCAATAACTACTATATAGTATATATAGTAAGATATCATGATCTGACAAATCGGCTGCTAGTTAGTTCTTAAGTTATGTTTAGAATTGAAGGTAGGGTTAGGATTATATTTTGGGTAAGCTGTAGGGTTGGTTTAAGTTATGGTTACTAACTGAATTGTCAGGGTCAGTTTATCGGGTTAATGTATTCGGGGTCAATTTGGTGGAGCAAAGTAAGATACTAACATTTTCACTTGTATGTGAAGTTATTTTCTACAAGAGTTAGGTCATTATCAAAAGCATTTTCAATGAATTTCGTTTAGTCTATATTTTATATTTATTTTTGCTAAAAAATGTGCATGTCGTCGCAATTCTTTTTTATACCAGCGTATGTATCTGTGTTTAAGTTGTAGAGTGTGAATGTCTTTCTGTCTGTTTTCTTATCTATATATCCAACAAAGGCTACGTTCAATGTTGAAATTTATTGTGGCCGGATAATGCGGTAAATACGCATTGTTCATTCACTGAACTCTCAATCTTGTGTGATTTCGATATTGCTCATCCCAATTGAATTTCAAGTTACACTTGCGCACTGTTCTATTACTCTGTTTGTATTACTAATAGTTTTACAGATATGTAAGTGCCAGATACGTCTAAAGAAAGGAATTCCATTGAACTGTGTTATGAGTCCAGAGTTAATTCATCTCATAGATTATGTTGACTTTATTAGCAATGTACTGTGTTGTGTACACTGGCACACTGGAGGCATGACTGTGTTTGAGATTGCCCAGTAAAATAGCATGGTAACAAATTGCTGATTAAGTTTTTTTATCAACATTGCAATTTTTTACAATTATTGTGTGCAGCTCCCCTTGTAACTTATTGTCAGAATTATATAATACTACCGGATCATTTAATAGTTTTTCATATTACGTTGTTTACTCATTGTCTAATACCTAGTTCCTGGATGGTTAAACAGACATTAAACTTTAAGATTGATTGACACCGAGTAGTATTTTGATCTAATGTGTCATTCATAATGGATCTACACTGAAATTATGATACGTGAATAATAATACGTCCTTGAAGCATTTTATTTTACATGAACCGCATATACGAGTATGTAGACGTAACAACTTATTACAAATTAATTCAAATAATCGTATTCTTCGGTTTGATATATTCTGTTTCTGTTTATTTGATGCATAGATAAGCAAGTCTTCAAAATATATATCAATTGTTGAACTGTATTTTTAGCTAAAAATTTCTTGAATGTTGTGTTATTTTGCATGCGTTTACGTAAAAATCTCCCAAATCAGTTGCTTACTGCAGGTCGACGGAATACTTGAATCGGTTTATAAGTTTTCTTTTTATGCTACAGTGCTTTTCTAATCCTTGCCATATTGTGAATGTGCGCACATAAGATTATATTTTCTTACTTGCTTCATTTTACTATTTAGTTTTGCTGCTAGTTTCACACATGTATAATTTTTCTAAGTGAATGTCTAAATTTTGTTCAAGTACTTATGTGAATATCCATATATTTTATATAGTTTCCAGCTATGCCCATATATTATATTTCTGTAATAACAATGCTGTAAGATTAAAGTTGTTGACTTGATATTTCAATTCATGGCCAGTTTTTGAGGGTTCAATTGGAGTTGCAATTACTTTATCGTTATCAGAAAATGGGTATTTATGATTTTATCAAAATAATGAATTCAACACCGTCTTATGGTTCAATGTTATGTACAATCCACTGTATATTAAATTCATAAAATTGATATTGTGTTAAGTGTGTTGATTCTTTATTGGTTTGCTTTAAATCAAGCCTCTTTAAAGACTGTTCAAACAATAGTTTAAACAAATATTGTGCAAATAAAATAGGTTTGACAAAAGTTAAAAATTGTCTTGGAGAAACTGTTCTAAGAGTTCCCAGCACTGCCGCCGCATTTCTCCGCTCGCTTAAGTAGTTTCTAACATTTGTTCTGCAATGAATTTATCATAAGCTACTGCCTCTCTAGTTCAAATTTATGACAATTCGACATGCAATATTCGCGAAGAATATGGTTTTTTAAAATAACGTCCCACAAGGCTTCAACGATGGTGCCAACTGTTCGGTGCTCACGTGTCGAGTTCATCGATGCAGGGTGGATCCATGGGAAGCGCGGGCGGGTTATTATCATGGCCCAGGAGGCGTTCGACAACCTGTTTGGGGGTCAGGTTCTAATCTGGAATCAACGGTGGGTGAACATTATTGCGAGAATTGGCAAGAACATTTGAGGCTTTGAGACGTCAGAACGTTTGGTTGGATGGGGCCGCAGGATGGGGGGAGAGTTAAAGTCAAGTTGGATGATTTGTACAGAGAACGTTTTCAAGCACTGGACAAACCTTCATACCAGGTGTACTTTGTTCTACGTTTAATATTTTAGTTCTTTAATAAACGCTTAAAACGCTTATCGAAAATTTATTTCATGCAGTAAAATATACGGACATATTTTAAATGATGTATGTATAAAATAAACATATATTTATTGTAAGACTACAGAAATTTTAAACTATTATACTTTCGATTTTTTGACAAAAAAAGTAGAAAGGCTGAAAAGGTAGACGTAAACTACATAAAAAATGCTTTCTTTTGTCTTTGGTTTGTAGAACTTGTGTGAATTATATAAGCTAAAAATCTTAAGTTAAATAAATTAGATAAATTGATTTCTTTAAAGATAATTTAATTTTGTAATTAGAATATTTTTAGTTTTATAATGTTGACTGTATTATAAAACTAAAAAGATTACTAAGAGTTCTGTAAATATTGTACGAGTAAAAATGTACATTTTTGCAAATTAAACAAGCAAAACGTTACTAAAAGTTAAATGTAATTTAAATAGGTTATATTGAGCTTTAAAAAAAAGCGTTTGGGTACAAATTCTTATACAGTTCAGTTAATCTGCCTAAATTTCAGATTGTGTTCTTAGAAAGAAAGTGTATGAATATTAGAATCATTTTATTTCGTGAACAGTTTTCATTGAATTCTAACCCAAAACTTTTAGAGAGCGATGTTCAATGATGAAATGATTTTTTTTGTCAAAATATTATTTCTTCATCTTTCTAAGTCGCCTAAATATTTTATAATTAGAGCCAGTTTTGTTTTTATGTTTTGTTGTTTTTTGCTTGGATTCTGTGCAGTTTGTTTTGTTTTGGTGGCCTTTTTTTTGTTGTGTTCTGGAGGCTATACATTTGTTTTGGTTTGGAAGTCACACACTTTCGTATATTGGCGATAGGATACATTTTCAGTAACTGTGGCGTTCGATTACTTATTGCTATTTTGGAGCTGTTTTTTGGGTTTTGTCTTATCCATGATTAATACTGTGAGCATTAATTGTTTTGAATTATATTGATTTACCTATGAGCAATTTGATGAAAAGTGAAATATAGGATCCAGACAATAATGTAATTAGTATACTAACCTGTGAGGTGATGAATTGTCTTATCATTGGGAGACGTCCTGTGGGCGATCGGACATATTTGTTACTGCAGGTGGAGGTTCAGAGTGAAGTTTGTATTATTATCTACTACTGCAGATAGTAGTTTGTATTATTATCTACTATACAGATGGTAGTTTGTATTATTGTCTACTACTGCAGATGGTAGGATCAGACATTTAAGCGATGAACAGATTTATGTGCGATTACAATTACTAGACGAATTTGGCAATGCGGAGATTTTGAGTCTATTTCGGTGATGAACAAATTTATACGATTAAAATACGAATTTGGCAGTGCGGTAATTTTGAGTCTACAGGTAGTAGGCTACAGGCATCGGTAATCGCCCTTCTATCGATAGCGCATGATGGAGCGGTGCGATTGAGCCCGATTTCTTCTGCAATGGGGTCAAACAAGGATACATGGTTTTGAGGCTGGATTGTGATATAGCATTGTGAAGCTATGCAGCAGCCGTGCTGATCAAATTTAGAATCAGAGATGATATACTATTGGGTGACTTCTGGTCTGTTACAAATAGTGAATGATTATAGAGATATATACAAAAATTAATTAGGCTACTGAGTTATTTATGGAATTATTTCAGAGAATTTAGATATACCATGATATAATTATACAGGAGATTTGAAAGAGATTACAGATATTATAGAGATTACAGAGATTATGCAGAGATTATTGAGTTTACTGTGATTTTCAAGTCGGAGATTACACGTATCTGTAGTGGTCAGTCCATGAAGTTCGCGAGGTGGCTGGTCACTATGACTGTTGGTTGATTGTTCAGGCAGGGACATCTGAACAGAGCTCTGTACAGTCAGGGAGAGACTTGCAGCTGCTGAAAACGGTTAACATTATATTTTATTTGGTGATTACATGAGATTAGAGTTGAGTGCGTTGAGTTACATTAGTACGATCTTACGATTGTTGTTTGGATCTTGATATGACAAAAAACTAATAAAAAAAAACTAATACGGTAATACATAGAAATGCAGTAAGTTAATTGAAACAAATAAATTGGCAATCAGAAGCAAAACCAGACGTTTCGCAGTAAAGACGTACCGAGTAGCATATTTTGATATAGAGTCGAAATTGAGTTTATGTTCTTCTGTGTTGTTTTTCTCAATGTTGTTTGTCTTTGGAGGATTCTTGCGTGTTGTTTTGTCAACATGTTGAGATATTTTCGTTAGTATATTACTTTCGATTACATCCTGAGTACAATGGCCTTTTCGTTTCGCATCTTTGGC
>JAQIXG010002590.1:0-17250 GCA_034700105.1 Oconnorella tubifera | reverse complement strand
CCATTTTGTCCGTGTCCATTTTGTCCTAGGACAAAATGGCCATGTCCATTTTGTCCGTGGCCATTTTGTCCTGGAATACCTGCTGCACTGATTGAAACTTGCTTCTAGTTTGCTTGCTAGTTTTGTATCAAGCTGTAATTTGAAACGTTAAAGAAATAATGTCTACTGCAACATTTCGTTTTACTTATTTACACTTCCATCATTTTATTAATCGTTTAGTTCTACTTATTTTATTTTGATTCTTTTTATTTATTATTTACTTCTACTTCCAGAAATCATTCTACTTATCGTTTTACTTATCGTTAACGAGAAACAATCATTTTATTTATATTTATTCATAATAAACAATTAAGAATAAATATAAATAAGTAATATTAATAATAAAATAAGTAATATTGCTCTTTATTAGTAACTGGGGTGTATCATCGTCTTCTTCAACCCTTCAATAGTTTGGTAAAGCTTTTAAACGTTAGTAGTATTTCTCCCTCATTTATTTCAATTGCAAAGCTACTGAAGTCTAATACGCTTATTGTATCTATTCAGTTGCTGCAGATTAGTTGCTAGCAATCTATTGCAATGAAATCTAAATGTAAATTAATTGATTAAAAACTTAAATCTTATTTACAACAAGCTCATGGGTTTTTATTTTAAAACCTACATTATTACGATCAAATCAAATCGGTTGTAAATATTATACAAATAAATCCAATCATACAAATATGTTATATATTTCATGATCGATATGCTTCATTACGCTTATGAATGTCTACGTGTAAGTTAGAGTTTAAATCATTTATTCACATCCACAATTATACTATATGCAAATGCATGAAGTGTATATAAAAATATTTGCAAGTTCATAATATAATTTCAAGTGTATTACAGAAATTATTAAATACATACATTTGAAAATTATGCCTACATTATAACACTCCAAAAATAGTCGTATCAACACTGCCGATGAAAATAATACAGTGGAGGATTATCCAGTGAGGGGGAGGGGTACAGAAATATTAATTTCAAATTTACTTATGTGTTATAATTTTCAATGTGAGAAATTAAAAAAAGATCCTCGGATTTTTTCAAGTAAACCTGCACCCTTAAATTGATTTTTTCAACTTAATTAACAAATAAATCTTTTATTTAAAGCCTTTGGGCTATATTAGTTAATGTTCGGGTAACGAGCGGCCAATGCATACATTTTTACTAACCCCCCCCTCATCAAAACATTGGACAGGGGAGCTGGCAGCGCCACTGATCCAGGCTCAGTAAAATACAAAAATAAATGAAGTAATTTACATAAAAAATTATCAGCTAATTAATAACCTATGCGAGTAAGAATTCATTCACTTAATTCTCTCAATCATTCCATATATAAAAAATGGATATGAACGAATATTAAAGAATTGATATGCACTTGGTATCAACTTTTATAGCCACGTACAGCTCTTTTTGATACTAAATCTTCAAGAATTACGTTCCATGACATAAAAAAAGCAAAATAAGATACTTCATTCTGTGCATTATTTCTCTAAGCAATTTTAATTACGATTCAAATTCAATGAATCAGTACCCTAAAACAACGTTATAAATATACATTGTAATTGTTGCCAGAATCAACAGAGTCGCTGCATTCTGCAGCAATCAATGAACTACAATCCAAATTTTAATTACACGTGATTATCGCTCTCAGTACTAAGAAACTGTCAGCTTTCAACCTTAAAATCTAATTCAGCTCTCAATCACTACTATCACAATGTATCACCAGCAAAATCAAGCCAATTCTAGTACAATCCAGATTTTTGTTCACAAATACCCAATCTTCTTTACAAAAACCTTTCTTACAATAAAGGTAATATTTTCTATTAAGATTTTTATAATAAAGAGACTTGCAACAGTGTCTTAAGCAAAAAAAGAAACCACTAAACATGCGATGACTATTTTTCCAACAATCTTACTACCACCTCATAATCTCTGACATATCATTTCATATCACTTCTTATCTTACAGATATACAATCTCCTTTTCTCCATTCTTTGGTGGCGTTCCATTGCTTCTAGAATTCAAAGGATTTAAAATGCTCCTGGAATGTCCCTGTAATGAAGAATGACCCGCACAATCTTGATACGTAACCACTCCCCCCGTAGGTGACCCGTGTCCCAGATAACCAGCTAGATGACCTAGATTTACAGTATTCGCTTGACCTAAATTTTGATTTACCACGTTTCTATTCGTCGCAGTCGACGCGGATTTAGGTCGCTGTTTTTCGGCTAATTTCATTGGTAGTAGACTATTAGCACTCATTGTGCTTAATAGTTTATGCTTCCCCGATACATCAATACCTTTTGTCGTATTATCAGAGTTAGATACGAGCCAGGCTTGCGATGGGGAACACGATGAATAAGAGAGGCGTGTAGTTGACCCGTGCAAGGGAGGTCTACCTTCTAAATGAGTCTCATGAGAAATAAGTCCGGTTGTCGCTTGAAGGCTACTCGATAATGAACCCATCTGCGGGCTAGTTGGGAGAGAAGATGAAGAACGCTCCTCATCAACAAGACTCTCATTCGGCGAACGAACACCGGAAAACCTATGCCACTGGTATGTCCCAGAATGTTGAACACTAGATCGAGGTGTTTCGATAATAGCCTCACCTCTTATGTGAGCATCACCAGTAGCCAACTTGAGTGGCAGCTGCTGAGGAACCTGCCCTACTCGCTGCTCATTGGCTGCGCTTAGTAGCTGCACCGGTAACTGACAGCCGTCAGATCGTCTGACCACGCCCATGCAGCCGGTGCCGGCGTCAACAACGGCTGACATCGAGTGAATTCTCGCAATGCTTCGTCCTTCAACCGGCGGTCTGGCGCTCGCAGCGGAACTATGTCTACCCATTTGCGTTCCGCTGGGATTCGAACGTCGTACACCGGAAGATTCAGCGTTTGTCCATTTGAGGAGAAGATCATCTGATGATGACCTCTGATGCGCGATGTTGTCTATGATGGAACGATGGGGTCCTTCTGGGCGCTGGGGTGACACGTCGGAGCGCTGTCGTGTGTCGCAAATAGGGGACAAGTTACTATGAGTTGATGAGCCAAGGTTAGTGTATGACTTCAGTGTTGAATGTCGGTGTTCGTCGAAAAGATCGATCTGTCTTTGAAGAGCTTCTTTTTGTCGTTGAATCTCATCCTTTTGGGCTTTTATTTCAGCCTGGAAGAGGTAGAATAGTATTAAATGCAAGGCATTAAATGCAAATGCAATGAAGCATTAAATGCCAGGCTTGTTGGATGTTAAGTATTTCAGTCAATAAGGGTAAGAAATTCAGTACTTTTATGGATAAAACTATTTCATAAGATTTAACAGAAATAAATATAACAAAATAATGTGCCTTTTTGTTTTAATTCGTATTAATGTACATATTTCAACATTGTAAATTATCAGATAAGATTTTCTCAATATATGGCTCACTAAAATATCAGCAAATAATATTTACTAATTAATATAAAATTAGTTTTAACTGAAAACCTTTTGTTTTTGAATGGAATCCTGCATTTTCAATAGGTCATCTCTTTGCGAGTTGGTTTCTGCTGTCTGTTGATCGCGTATTCGATCTAAGTCAGACTTTTGCTGTTGAATCGTACTCTGACAAGTTATTATAAAAATCAACAATTACAAAAATAACAATAAAGCAGCTAAATTCTTATCTTAAAATGTTATTTATTGCAAATATTTTATAGTTAAATTTTATATGTTTATTCCACATCAAAATATATAAAATATATGTAGCTGACATGTTAAAATTCTGTGAAATAGTTCTTCTATTTCACAGAATTGTGAAAATACTACGAAATTCTGTAATACTACGAAAAAGCAAATGAATGTAAAAATACTGTCAACTGTTTAGTATAATAACACTATTGATAAGTAAATAAATACAAAAATACTGTTAAATATTTCCTATGATTACATCATAATACTATTAAAAAGCATGTGAATGTAAAATACTTGCAAAAATCTTGCAAAAATTGCAAAATATTTCGCAATATTTTCTAAAACAACACCGTAATATTATTAATAAGCAAATTATAATAGAGCATCACCTGTAGACTTCGTAATTCTTCTAGCTGTTTATCAGGATGATAACTCGGTGATTTGCGTTCATGGGAAAGTCTCTCATTCTCGATGTACAGGCGAGAGATCTTGTTATTAGCCTCAGCTAACTGACCACGAATACTGTGCGGTGAAAACGGAAATTAGTTTATTGTTAATTTAGTATTGATATATTATATCGGATTTCTTAATTATAATACCATGATAACAATTTCTTATATAATTCTCGCAGTTTAATGCTTTTGATATCATGTAATATTTTGAACATTTTGATATATAAATTTTTTTTAAGACAGCATGGTTTTGCGTGAACTGTAATTTTTTATATTTAAACTACAAATTAAATGAACTAATTTTAAATGAACATATTTTTTGTATCAAAAATTCAAAGTTCAAAATAATATGTCAATGAATGGAATTTATTCACAGAGCCAGAATTAGAGATACTGTAGAAAATAATTTCAATAAGTTCAAGCAATATTTGCACAGTACTATTTATTACTAAATACTTAGTAATAAAGAACAGTAAATAAAAACAAAGAGATGTGCTAGACCAACCTTTCAGATTCAGTAATCTGTCTGGAAGTTATGCACTAAAGAATAAAACAAAATAAAATGTAGTCATTTTAGTCTGTAGTCATTTTAGTCACGATCAAAAACATGAAATATGTTTCAATAAATGCTTACAAAAATGACTATATTTAATCGGGTGAATCTAGTCATCCAATTAAGATCAACAAAAGCAATTGGTTTAACCTCACATACGAAAGCTCTATTCATGTATAAAATATCAAATAACATCAAAATAATATAAATATACATAACTATATATATGGCATAAATTAAATTGTACAATAAAGTTTTATTAATTTTTAATTGTATATTATATTATTGTATATAATTATATTGTAGATTTCTATAGTTTATATTACATCAATAGTAATAAGAATTTAATAATATAACAGAAAATAGAAAAAATCTAACTTTGATAAAACACACAAATATTAAAAAAACTTACAACAATCTTGTGCACACATTGAAGAATCTTAGTGATACAAATGCACTGTTCTTTGCTCAATGACAGATCTAACTGGGATTGTGTGACATCAGAGATCAGCTGACACGAGTCCAAGGTTTGGATACTTGTTTCAGTATCTTCTGTGGTGGGTTCAATGCTTGGCGACAAGGATGTTGTTGTTAAATCTTGACTTTCATTGCTTGAAGCCGAGTGTTCATCATTTTCCTGTAAATAAATTCTAAATTTATATCATTCACAGAAAGAATAAAAAATATCTGTAGTTAGATAAAGAAATAATAAATTTTTTAAGTATAATATTTTATGTAATAATAAATTTGAAAATAAAACCTAAATTGAGTTTTATTTTAGTTCTGCTGTAGCGATATAGTTAGATAAGGAAATAATTAATTTAAAATTAAATCTAAATAAAGTTTTTTTATTTAATCAATTAAGTAGTGAATTTTGTTTGCAATACTTGTTTCAACTATTATTTAAACTGTCTTGAACTCTTTTGTTCCGTCAATAAAATGTGTGTTAATTTATATATTAAGAAGCTTAAATCAGCCTACTGTAACTTTGCAACTGAAAATTGGCAGTTTAATATAAAATATTCTCAAATTGAATAAAAGGTTTTAATATTAGCTTAGTTATGTCAGTTTTTCTTGGTGACTAATTTTTGGCGCACCCTGTTTATCGCAAAACAATATATCTAGATCTAAATATTTACTTTTTTTTCATTGAACAAAACATTGAGATTATGAAACAAGCAAGTCAATTTATAAAATATTCTGTACTTTATTACTACCAAAATGAAATAAAAAAACTTCACATTTAAACTATAGAATACCATTAACGAAGTGCGATCGAAATCTGAATCTGCGGACGCTTCTTGAAGTCTTTCATTTTTAAGATTTGAAGTCGCTACGCGTTGTAAATCTGCAAACAGATAAAATGATAATTTTCCATGAGAAAAGTTTTTCAATTTTAAAATTGCAATAATAGAGACTCTAATTTGAATTTATTACGGAAGCTCAGCTAATAATACATGTGCAATATAACTATATAAAAAATAACAATCCATAATATAACTATATACAACATAACTATATTCTTAGTTAAATTTCAAATTCCATCAGGAAATTTATCAATATAGTATCTCAAATTACAAAAACTAAACAAAACTTCGCATCATTTACTGATTATAATAACGGATATTTATAGCACTCGCAAAATCTAATCTGACCTGCTTTATTTAATTCACTCGGTTTTCTTTCCCTTCCCTCAAATCCGCTAAAAGTATCCGCTCGCTTGGGAAGAGTTATTGCTTCCGCTGTCGCGCTTTTCCCGTGTTCCCCCGCGCTACTAAAACTACGAATGACATTGATCACGCGCGTTGAGGGTTGCATTATCGAGAATAGGCGCGTGACTGTAAAATAATTGTAAAGTGAATAATGCATTACACCATAATGAATCATAATGAATAATGCACTGAATATTGAATAACTTATCAAAAAAGTAACAATAAAATTGACCCGACTGTTAATTTTTAGGGTTAGGGTTACGATTTGAGTTAGGGTTAATGCTAGGTACTAGCAATAAGTAATGCTATTACTTAGTGCTAGGGTTAGGGTTAAGTTTAGGATGATTAGAGTGACAGTCATTAAATGAATTGATTGGGTTGTTTTGTTGGGTTATTGTACTCAAGGTCGTTTTGTCTAGGTAACGAATAATACGTATTGTTATCATCCAATAATTTATTATCATTGGTATTATATTATTAATTTATTTCATAATTTAATGTCATTTAATTTGATTTAATCCATGATGAACTTAATGGATTTTAAATGAAATTATATTTAAATGAAGTGAATATATTAAAACTTTTAATTATATTTATTAAAACATATACTTTAAATAAATAATGAAACGTAATAATTTTTAATAATTATAACTTCTAACTTGTCTAACCTTCGTGCAAAAGAACTTGAAAAAGATCCATCGGCTTACTGCCTGAAACATCTGTAGGTCTTAACTGTTACATAAACAAATGTTTTTTTTAGATCAGTCATAAAAAAGTTTTGCAAAACATATCAGCGAAAAATTTAAAAGACAAATATTGCATCAAATATTATCTTGCATTAAACGTAATTATATTAATTTCATGCCTATTATTTGACTGTTTTATTATTACTATCATCACAACACCAACAATACAAGATAATGTAACTCTAAATTATAAATAAACCAATGAGTAAAAAAATGAATAAGTGAATCAATAAGTGAAAAAAAGCACCATTGTTAATAAATTAACATAAATGAATGAAAAACTTTACAGATCAACTAAAGCTGTTATCTAAATATATCACCTTTATTTATCGCAATAAAAAAATTACAATTCAATCGTTTAAAGAAATATCGTATTTAAACTGTATCGAACAAAATTTAATATATTAATTTGATGTAATGCTCATTTCACTGAATACAGATAATGTAATATAATACTATAATAATATATGTAATATAATGATATAATACTTACGCAAAGTGAGATGTCATCTTTTGAGAAGATTTCCAGAATCTCAAGCGCTACACTCATTTTGTCTTCGCACAGCAAATGAATTGCGTGATCTTTTTGATGAAGATGATCTGAGAATTTGAAAATGTCATACTTAAATTGTACATGACAAATTCTGGCACGCTTTACTAACTGGGTTATTAGTCTTTTAATATTAGGGTTAGGGTAACTAACCTTAACGATAAATTTATTATTTAATGAGATATAATATTATATATTCATAATTTAGCAAAGTCAACTAGCTGTGAAATGAATCTAAGCTATCGAGATATGTCTTGACATTTCATTTTATTAATATCATTATAAATAGTGCAAAATAGAATAAATTCTTTGTATTTTAGTAATTCAGATATTTATCACACAGAGAGTTATTAAAAAAATGTACCGATAAGTTGTCGTAGCCTTGCTCCTATTGCTTCCTGCAGTTTACGTTCCTCTTCACTTTCAGATGGTTCCCCTGCAACATAGCACAAATATAGGATTTAAAAAAATAATACAAATTGATGATAACTGAAGGTCTAATGTCTATTTTTGAATATCATATACAACCTATAAATAAGTATCTGACATTTGTCATATAAACAAGATGAAAACAATATACATTGAATAAGTAAAAATATATTAAATTTCATATCAGCAGTCAATTTTCAAATTTTAAATCTTTAACTAAGCATACTGATTTAAGCTTAAATTGATATCTTTGGTAAAAAATAAGATAAGTTTGGTAAATAAGATTACGATAATGAAAATCTTGTACTAAATGTATAATATATAAGCATTTTCTAAGCATGAAATATGATACCTTCTTCCGGACAACTCGCTATGGCTTCTCGAATAGTTTTAATCCAGTTTTTTCTCTCATCCGCTGTCTTGCAAACGAACTCGTACATTTCAGGTTCAGTTTTACTTTGAACGATCAAATAAAGTCCTTTGCTGTCCCTAGTGTCTCCTTTCTCTCGAACCAGTAACTTTGTCAGAGGCACCACACTAGACTAGAAGCAGTGAAAAGTATTCTTATTATTATTATAAAGACTTAATTTTTTTGCAACTGTAATTGAAAGGCATAAATGCAACTTAATGCTTCGGCAATATTAATAATAATTAATTTATTGTAATGCTTAGATGGGCGTTACAATAGTTAATTTAAAAATAAGTATATTTTTAAGAGTTTTTACTTAAGGGGGGCACAGTATTGCTAACAATTTTTACATAGGGTCATTGCAATGCAAATATTGAATGGATAGGGCAGTGTATAATAAACAATTTTTGATAGAGGGGGGCACAGTATTGTTAAATTTTTTGGTACAGGGTCATTGCAATGTTAATATTGAATAGGTAGGGCAGTGTATTGTTAACAATTTTTAATTAAGGGGGGCACAGTATTGCTAATGATTTTGGTACAGGGTCATTGTAATGCTAATATTGAATATGTAGGGCAGTGTATTAACAATTTTTACTTAAGGGGGGCACAGTATTGCTAACAATTTTGGTATAGGATCAGTGTAATGCAAATATTGAATGGGTAGGGCAGTGTATTGTAAACAATATTTGATAGAGGGGGGCACAGTATTGTTAAATTTTTTGGTACAGGGTCATTGCAATGTTAATATTGAATAGGTAGGGCAGTGTATTGTTAACAATTTTTAAGTAAGGGGGGCACAGTATTGGTAACAATTTTGGTATAGGGTGATTACAATGTTAATATTTAATAGGGATCAAATTTCTTTCTGAAAGACCAATCATTAAAAATGCCAGACAATTTCTTTTATTCATGGAAATGTTATTTTAAATTGTAAAAATGTGAAATTTTAATTGAAAGTTTAATTGTGTTCATTTATACTAAGTATTTTTTACATCTAAATTCATCTTACTTTATTATCCTGTGAGAAGAAAGTGCATTTTTGACTATTTTCAGCAAGAAAACAGACCACATCTGATAATACAACTGATAGGACTTCTGCCAAGAAAAAAACAGATAAAATCCGAGTCAAAATTTAAATTCAACTAAGATTCTACTAAAGTAACTTCTGAAATCAAATCAATTTTAAACGAAATCAATTAAGATTATCTATGGCCCACGGATGTAAAATATTATCATTGTTTCCATATACTAGATATGATTTTGCTTGAATTTATTGACTTACCGAATGGCTTGCCGCGAGCAGACATCCACTTAATGTGCCCTTCAAAGAGAAGCTTTCTTTTGTTAGACAACACATCTGACTTCTAAACATTCAATCAATAAAACATCAGTTAAAACTAAGGATAATACAATGTATTCTTTGGTCCAAATAAGTTTTCAATGTTTACTGTTTGTAACTGACAGAAACTTTATTTCTTCAGCAGTTCAACTCGTATTAAAACAACAGAAGTCTGAATCTAAAAGCATTAGAAATATTCCAAAAATACCACCTACCTTAAATTTCTTTCCATTAAGTGTTGCCGATGACCGAGCATCCAGTTTGTTGTAGATTTCAAAAAGTCTCTGTTCTTTTTCATGCGCGTCAACTTCGTGATCGATGTGACTGAGAATATCCCTGGCAGAGCTGAGACATTGGGCTAATAATAATCGATCTGGACTCGTTTCTGTTAGTTACAAAAAGTAAACATTAAAAACTTTTTTGAATAAAAAAGTTTTTAATGCCAAAGAAACCTCTTTCTAGCTTTCTAAAACTGTGGAAAAGTGATGTTTAAAGTGACTTCACTTAACCCAAAAAATAAAAGCATCATCTCTACGAGACGAGCATTTTATATAAGTGATATGTACAGAATGGAATTGAGTAGATAATAATATAATAGATTACAATAACAGCCACATATCTTAACTAGTGAAACAATTTAGAAAACAACACGAATCATTTTCAAATTCAATCAGAAAATTGTAATTTTCATCTTTAAAATTTAAATTATGAAACAAGAGAACATATTCAATACAAACCTTTTAAACTTACTGAAAACAAGAATATTCAAAACAAGAAAATAATATGATTAATATAATCAATAATAACGATATTCTGGCTACCTGCAGTAGTTTTAATGATAGGCTCTATAAGTAGAGGATATTTAGTCATTCGCTGGGTTACTAGTAGGATACATTCAGGAATGCCAAGACGCTTACATAAATAGTTCCTACTTGATTTCTGTTAAAAAATGTTAACAAACATCACATCAGTTAATCACTAAATAGATTATCAGATAGAATAAATGATAACTTGTCTAGTTAGAATATAAATTTCAGTAACATATAAGAAATTTCTATTAAATTCATAAACAATCAAAATGAAATAAAGAATTTTTTCATACCAAACATGTGCGTATCTTTTTTAGCCAATATTATTAATAAAACGTATTATTCAATACTATTGTTCAATTGCATTTAGAAGGACCCATGAAAAAATTATCTATGAATGGTAATCAGCCATCAAAAAATCAAATGATTTTGACATTATATACAAACTGATTCCCCATAAAAATAAATATTTAATAATATAACACATGTACTAATACTAAACATAAAAATCCAAAAGTTCTTAATTGTATACAAAACTAATTACCTTTATAAAACCTTGAAATGCTATATCAGACTTAAGTAGATCTTTATACAACTGCATCGCTTCGTTGTGTTTGGAGCAAAAGTCACCATAGGCCGCTTTCATTTGCAGTGCCATCTTTCCATCAAACTTAATGCAAATAAAGCATCATTAATAAATCACTAAATCAGGAAACCCAAGGTCCACCTCTTTCCTAAAGCAACGCCTTGCTTTGGCCGTGCGGGAAAACGCGGCTGCTGTGCTGGAAACTTTTTGGACAGTTTCCCAAGACACTTTTTAACTGTTTAAATGTTTCAACGTTTGTCAACCTTTTATTTTGCAATACTTGTTCAAGCAATAAACTTTATAAAGAAAATAAGTAAATAATACGTAAATAAAAAAATCGAAATAAAATAACAAAATATTAGTTACAGCTATATGAAGAATTCATAAAATTACTGATTAATAAAAGTAAGAGTTATGAAACATAAAGTTATGTTAAATTTATAAAATGAATAGTGCTAATTCTTAAAACCTGTTGTAATAGAACAACACCGATTTCGTCAATGCTTTTATCGTAGGAACATTTCTGCGCGTAGACAAGACTTCTGAGGAATGTAAGATGTATATCAATGAGGTCATCTAGCTTAGGGAAAACTCTATCAACCATTTCACGGCTCATACCTAGCTCATACTGCATGCCGTGAACAAATATCTACAAATAGATAAATGTAAAATTAAGCTAATCTACTGAGTTACGTTTGAGTGCAAGAAAATAATAATTAGATTTTTATTAGATTTTTAATGCGTAATAATCTCATCAGATTTAATGCATAAAAATGTAAAAGGATTGTTTTCAGTTGTTAACTGAAAATTTATTAAACAGTAAACTTAAAATTAAAGATTATATTGGTAAACACCAAGTGATAAGTGAATACTCGATTTTTAACATAGTGCAGTAGATAACTCCAAAAATGACTGTGTGAACCATTAAACATGTGGACCATTAAACGCACATCATATAATATATTTCTATTAATTACAAGGAATAGTTTGTTATTAAACAAAAAATAATTAAATTAAAGATGAGAAATGACAGTGCATAGTGACCGCTCACTTTTTGCATAATCTTCAGTGTTCTGTAATGACTCTTTTCAGTCTGAATCAACTCTACAATATAACAGCAATGCAAACAATTATTATTGAAAAAGCATATAATTAACATACCAAGCAATAAATAGGCTAACAAATATTTCTTATACTTTGAATTAAATTCACAATTAAATCGATTCAGTCCAAATTTGTTAAGAAAACGAACATCTATATATGCAGACTTATATTTAGACCTATTTTTAAACTATATCAAACTTATATCAAATTTAATATAAGATTTTTATAAAATCAAACCCACCCCAAATATGATCTTGGCGTTTTATATTCTTAGCTGTCATTTTTTTCAAAGTTTTTTTGTCAACTGTGACGCTCCAGGCCTCTGGCTCGTGTTCGCTAAGCATCAGCTCAGGCTCGTCGTCGCCTAGGTCAGCTGACGTCACTTCTGACGTCATGACAGCGTCCTCTAGTGACTCAACAGAGGCCGATAGCGTGTCACATATACTGGTAGAAAAATAATAAAAATTATGTCAACAAAAATACTGTGTAATTGAACTTTGAGCTGATTTTAGTATATTTGGTAATAACACAAGGAATTTTACTGGATTAAAATGTTTTTAATCTTACTTCTGAGTATGAGTTAAAAATTATTAGAAGTTTCAACTCGATCAAGTCAATTCATTTTAACATCTTACAAATATATTGCATTATCTTATATATTATTATAATTATCATTAAACATTGCATTATCTTATAAATATATTGTTTATGTAATTATAATTCGATCATTGAAAAACAGCTTTTTGTCATCAGATAGAAAATACAATTGAAAATCATTATATTAACACATATCATTAAGCAACTGAAAAAACATTTAATCAAGTAAACTTTTGTCATTATATTCAATAATCTGATTAAATACATATTATAATTATATATTATTGTTATGTAACTCCTGGTTATTGTGTAGAGTATGCTTATTGTATTATGCGACTAGATATAATAGCTAACCTGGATGTTTCAGTGAGTAGAGTGCTACCACTAGCTCCATCATCTAAAGAGCTTACTTCTTTAGCTCTATCTTCACTTATCACTCGGCTAACATAATTCAATATAAGTTCCTTACCATAATTATTAATAGTATTTTAAGTTTATACAGTAGCAAAGAGTGAAGGCTACATTTCTATTATATAAAAATCTGGTGCAAAGACGAGATACTGAGTAAATGGTAATAATAACAACATTATTACAGTAGTATACATTTTTATGGGGCCTATAGGTAGCTTACAAAAGTGCTATTTTAACGCATTATCGAAAGTATATTGTGTATATAAGCTTAATGGAAATAATTTTAATACTTTAGGGGAAATACTGATAATATCAGTCATCATTTCACTACAAAAAACCACTTATAATACATATTACAAATAAACATCAATAAATACACAATAACAGTATATTGTTATAGAATTTCCAACAAATATTCTGCACCTGAGTTTCTCATCTAAATTAAAATATTTCTTAGTATTCGAACAATTGAAATCAAGTTTAAACGAATTTATTAATGAAAAACATGTGCATGTGTTTCAGTTCAAATATATGTTTTGAATTTTTCATAATTTGCAGCAAATATAAAACAACTCATTACATAAAAGACAACTGTACTTGAAAAATGAAAATGTCACATACTGTATACATTTCTAAAATATCTTGAAAAATATAAAATTCAATATTTAAAATGACATATCCAAAAATGACATCAAAGAAACAAATAATAAAATGTACACATTCAGTAAGCATACCTAACACTCTAGTAAAACTTAACACACAAAATAAAGCAATTAATTACGGCTTATAAAAACTAACAATGAAAACTACATTGATAAGAACTTAAACAAACAAGAAATTAATTATAAATGTAAGTAACCTTCGTCTATTACATGCAAATATGTTTGTGATGGCAATATCTCACAACCAGTGTAAAACTGCAGAAATTTTTTACAGTAAATATACTGTAGTATCATCAGATATATCATTCTTTTAATGCACAGATAAACAATGCACTTCATAACAAGAACAATAAACTTAAATTTCATTTACACATATCTTGAAAAAATAACAATTTCACAACAAACAAGGCAAAAAACACATAGACTAAACGATGCTTCCACAACACCTTTTTAAACTTACTCAATACCAAGTTTGGTTGCCACACGGCGCCATTGAAAATATCCTGTATTAATAGCTGTATGGCGGGCTGCAGAACTGTGTTAATTTATCATTAGCATAAATAAACAACTTTATATCTAGTCAGTTCTTTAAATAATGCAAGTCAAAATGCTGCCTACAGCATCTATAACAATTGTATTGGATATTTTTTAGTCAATATTATTTGATTAAAGCATAATATTCAGATGCTCATGTTTAGTATTTCTGACATATTTATAAAATTTTATGCTTTGAATAAGCATAAAATTAACAAGGCTAAGTTAACACTAAGTTTATACACTTAATTAACAACTATGCCTTAGGAATAAATGTATCTACTACAACTAGCAAACAATGATACACAGATTAAATAAACTATTGCAATGAGGTTGCATATAGGAACTCATTACTGAATACATTATAATGTATTCCTATAAGATTTTATCTACAAAAAAGAGTCATTCATAATTCTATTATCTAGTCTACCAATCATGCTATTCCTGTTAATCATCATAATCAAAAATAACATTAACTGTAGTAATCAATATGTAACAAAATATTAAATAAAATACAAGTAAAAGGCATCATCATATTGTTGCAGTGTACATACCTGGGACTAGAGTTTCTCTGTGTAACAGATTGTTGACTAACTGATACTACCTAGCATAACAAATAATGTATCACTACATCAAAATACTTCACAGAAATATTGCAAAATTGTATCAATTCAAACACAAAATTATAATATCCATCTTTAATCATCTACTTTATTACATAAAGGACACAATGTATACATTTTGCAGGTTTTCAATTAAAATATGACTCAACCACTTATCAATAATTTTAAAATAAATTACTTTATGTTGACTTTCAGCTACCTATTTTATATTCATCCAAACGTTTAGTGAAATTTTAAGATTTAGATATTTGAAAGATATTTGAAAGAGATGAAAGATATTTTGTGAAATAAAGATATGTATATAAATAAAACCGACTTGTTGAGAAACTCTGGGGGGCACAGACAAGGCTCTCTTCTCCTTATCTTTGTCTACAGGGGCAGTCCTTAAATGAGCCCCTGGACCACCTGCACAAAATAATCCAAAATATTTATATAAAAGTTATATAATTAGTAATATCTGTAGAAATAGACATAATTATCATTTTGAATTTCACTAAAAGACTTCGATTTCACCATTTATTTCTACTAGGCTAACAAGCAAAAAATAAAAAACGTAAAAATCAAAATAGACTTTATAAATAGGCTTACTTTATACTAAAATGTATGTATTTTCCAAACTATATATATACTTTATCGTCAAGAAGGCATTAAGATGCCTAAACTTTTATCTTAATTTTAATTGAACTAAATTATGAATTATAGGACCTACTTAGAAATATAATTTGAAAATGCCTATAGTCTATAAAATTAATTACTGTTAAAGATTCATTACAATCCAGCTTGGTCACATACTGAAGATAATTAATTGTAATAGTCTTAAAATACTGATTTATACAATATACTGTAGATGAACTATATATTGGATACTAAAGTTTTCTTAATCAATACATTAGTTATACATGTGATGCTATGTGTATTATGTAGTTACATATACAGTCATTTATGTCTTCTCAAAATTGCAGTTATTTTCTGTTTCAAGGATCAAACAATACTCAGCTCAGCAGCTTTTGAGTAATATTTTTAAAATCAGATATTAACAATTTAACACAATACTGCTATTTAGTAGAAACTGCTGAACTTTTATGAAGGCAGTTGTCAGTCATTAATCAATATATGTTCAATTAATTCATCTGCTAGTGTAAGGCTATACCTACTATGTAAATTTATATGACAATGGAGATACAAAAATATAGTCAAATAAGTGTAAAACTTCTGAAATCAATAATTAGTATTTCTTAGTATTTAGAAATCAAACCTTTATTTCAAATTGAACAGTAAATATATGACAATATACTTTTAAGTAATTTAGCTGCTACATATTTATGAGCTAACAAAATATACAGATTAACATCACATCATTTGAAGCTTGAAATTTTTAAATACGAAAAATTATAATTATAACATTTAAAAATGCTGTTAGCCTTATAAGAAAACTTAAAATAAACCATGAATTATAAAGTCTGTATACTAGTATGATATATACTAGTAAATGTAAAGTAATATTATATTAATATATAATATTACTTAATAAAATTGTATATTAGCATGTAGAAAACAATAAATACAATATTTACCAGGAAGGCTGCTGGATTTTTCTTTATAAGCATCACCATTACAAACCTAATATTATAAAAATGATTACCATGAATTCTAAATAAAATTAAGTGAAATTAATGGTATACGGCAAAAATGGCGATCACAAAATGCCGAGCGTCAAAACAGCGACTATATCAAAATGGCGAGCATCTTAATGGCGACTGCATCAAAATCGTGATTCTCATAAAAGCGATTTGTATAAAAATTGTAAATAATAAGGCAAAACCATTAATATATAATCCGTTTAGTATTTACTATCAGTTTATTATCAGTTTGTGCATTACATAGACGATACAGATGACATAGCTGTACTTGACAGCGTGTATTGTGTAAATCAAGAAATCTTCTCCTTTCGTTGTCTTCTTGTACATGTCTGGAATTCTCAGATCCTCCAAATTCAACGGACTTGCTAACGGCTTTCCAGTCTGAC
>JAQIXG010002589.1:0-17251 GCA_034700105.1 Oconnorella tubifera | reverse complement strand
ATGAACAACTCTAACCCTAGTCCTACCCCCCCCCCCCCCATTGCGAAATTGTTTTTGTGAATATGTGTCCATGTTTTAGCAATTGAAATGTTTTTATAGAACAATTTTATAAATTATTTTTCATGTTTTTTTTCAAAATGTTTCATTTCCAATTATGCGCGCCTATGTCTGCGCGCATTTGTCTGCGCGCATTTGTCTTGCGCGCATTTGTCTTACACGCTTTTGTCGGGTCCCCGTTGATTATTATGCTGACAAATATGATACATTAATTTTTTAAAGTAGGCCTACTCGTAGAATTTTTATTTCGAATTTACGTTATCAAGGGGAGTCTCGACTCCGCCATATTTTTGCCCCTGCCTCTATTTGAGTAGAACGCCTGTTTGACTAAATATATTATTGTTTTTGTAGTTGAAATAATGAAAGAAGTTTGCTTAAATCTATTTAAAACAGGCGCAGAAATAGTTTATCACACTATGGTATGAAATTTAGTAAAATTTTAAGCAAAAAATGCTTATGAATATGCTTATTATATCGAAAAGATGTTCTGTTTTAATAACTGATGAATTTGGTTACTTACTTTTATGTACATTTTGCATTTATTCATTTATCACCGGTTCTCGGACAATATTTAACATTTGACAATATTTCACATTAGAACATTAATGCTGATATTATTAACTTATTCTATTCATTTTTGTTTTAACACAAAATTTCACTTTAAAATATTTATTAAATTACTAAAATAACTAAAACGCTACTGTTCCTCAATGTTAATTACACTAATCGCTTATAACGTGTCATCATCGTCATCATCATGCAAAAATCGTGCCTTATTCGAAACAAATGCATTAAGGATTCAGACTATATATCGTGTATCTAGCATACATCATTCGTGCAACATTTCCTCTTGCCTAGGGTAAACATTTGAGAATCCAAACACGGACGATGTAACACGATCCACGCGTCACTCGGACTCGGAGTGGGACTAGAGCGATGGGTGCCTCTGGAACTCTGGACGACATCTATGGTTTACTTGTCGTTGCGTGACATGTAGGATTAGGGTGTGGAGCTCAATAAATGCTTAAATTTCAATAAGTTGAAACCAAATTTTTAGAGAGGTAGTTAATATTATGCTGCGTTTAATGTTGTAGTGCAATGATCAGTGAATTATGTTTTCTTTATAATTTTGTGGTTTAGAGTAGATTTTATCTGTTGAACTAAACAGAAATTCAAAGTGATTTATTTGTTCCTTTAATTGAAGTTTATACTTTCGGTCAAAAATAGCATTAAAATGCATTCATTTACGTTAAATTATCTAAACCAAATTGTATTTAACTTAAAATTTCAATTCTAATTGTGTGACTATATCTAATTCAAAATATGCAAGCTTGAAGCTGCACATGTGATTACTATTTTAAGTTTTTACTTATAAATCTTTACGACTGTATACTATTAAATATTATTAGTAAATAGCAAGAGTTCTTTATATATAAAACACAAAACTACATATTTATTGTTAAAAATCTTCTATATCAACACTAAACATTCATCTACCCAACATCTTGAAAATAAGAACTTTGCAGATTAATATTACGTCAACGTGATATTGTCTAAACTGTTGCGTCTCATCACGAGATTCTACGTCAACAGGAAATGTCATTCTGTCGTCGGAACATTGTTTCCGACGACAATCGGAAGTTAATCTCGTTTTTGAATCTCTCGATCTCGAGACGTAACCGGAAGTAGATGACAGGAAGGGAAGGATGCCCTTCAACTCTCTGATCTCACGCCGGCACTCGATAAGGGTTCGATGTTTCAGTGATTTTGTGAGTAAACCTTTACCAGGGTAATGATGCGTTTGAGATTGTTGTTTTCGGCGATTCTGTTTACGGTATCAGGTTTAGAATGATGCTTTGTGTTGAAAGTTTGTACTAGAGAATGTGATTGTTTTAGAGTGAGAAAAGATTAAAGGTCTAACAGGATTTTGGATTCAAATTTGAATCTAACTTACTAAGACAAAGTATATTCAATCAATATTTTTATCAATTTGCAAGATATGTATGAAGTTACGCTCAAATTTATTCATTGAATGCACTGCATAATGCAATATTTATGTACTGTTTTTTCTGGATACAGCAAAATATATTCAAACAACGCGTGCCTATATCTGAATGTACCGTAATTAATATTTACAATAAAAATACAAAATATATCACAGACTGACGAAACTACAGATAAAATGTTCAAAATTAGGATTCAGCTTCTTGTATAAAAGTGTATAGTTTTGACTGCACTATTCCTCTGATGATTTAATAGCAATTATAATCTAGTCAATACATACAATCAAACAAAACTAATATTAATACCAGTTTATTTCAATAAATAGTTTTTAATCGTTAAATACACTGCAAGCTTAAAAATTGTAATAAATGACATCATATTCACCAACCAAGCATGTACCATATTTAGAAACATGCGATAAATAAAGCATAATATCCATTTATCGCTTCGTCTGTCAACACTGACTGCCTTTGAGTACTTTTGCTGAAGCCGTCACACGGCTGACGTCCGCAGACGTCCCGCTTAACGCCCCCCGAGTCGCGAGGGATTACCGAGACGTGTCGGCGCGGGGAGAGCCGACGCGTTATCCCGTCAACTCGTCGACAGTTTAACCGCCTCGATGACTGGTCGATCATGCGCACGCTGCTGGCGTGAACACGACCATGCTGAAGTAAGCATTCCGAAAAGGACAGAATGTACATGGTAGTTTGATAAGTTTGAAGTTTCATTTCTGGATAAAAATAATTTGCAAAAATTCGCAGGAGATTATGTTAAAAGAAATTTGCGTATGTTTGCGGTTAAAATGAAGCAGTTGTTCGCTTTGTAACTTCAGCAATAGTAAAGATATTGGTAATTGTCAAAAATAATCACCAATATCTTTGCTAAATTTTGCAATTCTCACTGCTTTTAAATTTACTTTGTTATGCAGAGTAGATTCAATTTCTTTACTCAAATCTTTTTATATTACTTGTACACATAATGATTTAAAAAGTAGTGTTCCAAAAAATCTAAACTATATATTTGCTCACGACTGTCTTCTCTCCTTTAATATTTACTTTAGATTTACGCTCAAAATAAACAGTTCATTTCTTCTACTAAATTATACTCTTTCACTAGAGCTCAATACAAAAGTTACGCCAGCATCAGACTCGCTGGTTGACGGTTCGATTCCTCTCTCTCTCGTGCGGCGCATTTAACGCCTACTTCCATTACCGGCGACGCGGCGAACGACGCCGCCGCGCCGCGCGATAATAACGCGCTCGATTGGCGCGCACAGTTAGCACTTGCGGTGTTCACACTTTTATTGAAATCGCACTTTATTTTCAACGACCGCGGACTTAACCAGCGAATAAATTGCATTATTTCCGCTCTCGGTTGCGACTTCAAAAGAGCGTTGACAGTTATTTTGTTTTCGAGTTGGTAATAATTAAAACTCAAATGTTTTGTAATTGAAAATAATTGAATTAATTTGTGTTGTCATTTGTTTATTCGACTAATGTAAATGTCTATATATTTGATTGAGTTTATTTGTTTTGCAGCACAAGTAAAATATCATATAACTTTTACTTTGCACATAGTTTACAAATTTTGTTTCTCTTTAATATTTTTATTACTTTTAGATCAATCTGGGTATAAATATGCATACAGTTATTCCATATTGCCAATAATATATTATATTGCAATTACTACAAATTATCTTATTTGCATTAGTTTCTTAAAATATTGAATGTATATTTTGTTTCGTTTTCAGTCGCTGTTCCTAAATGTACCGGATGCACGGAACCGATATTCGATCGATTCATTCTTAAAGTTCAGGATCGGTCTTGGCATTCAAAGTGTCTTAAATGTTCCGACTGTCAGGCCCATCTCAGCGACAAGTGCTTCTCTAAGGGCGACCACGTTTACTGCAAGGACGATTTCTTTCGGTTTGCAACCCTAACTCTAACTTGAAATTAACCAAATTATTATTTGATATAAAACAATATTGAATACCGAGAGTAGATTTTTCAGTTTAAATGTAACTGGCTTTGTTAGTTTACTATAAATGTGTTAATATATCGTTATTATAATCATACAGTGATACAGTTTATATAGTGTTAATGTAATCTACAGTTGATTTTTTTATGAAATATATATTGAATTGTATAGCCTACATAAATCTGTTTAATAAAGATATAAGCTCATAGAACAAAAAAATGAACGTTAGTTTAATGGACGAAATTTTATTTATATTGAATGATATTAACATGAATATAAATTCAGTTAGAAAAGTATCTGAAATAATCAAATATCTTGATTTATCGTTATACTGTTGTTGACCATTAACTACATTTTACATTAATTTCTTTTCTATGGCCAATATTAACGATCTAGTAACAAAATTTAGAATCTAATTGCTAATTCTCGCTTTAATTATTGCATTTATTCGCTATAATTAATGATTCTAATACTACAGTGTATAACTCTACAGATGTATATTAGTTTGACCCTCCCAAATAAAGTTGCTGCGTCATTTACATAAAAAATTCACAGTTATTTCTTGCAAATCCAGAACCACCCAAATATACTGATTACAACAGTTTTAATAATTCAACATTAATACATACTCACACGCTACACAGACTCGATAATTAATTACCAATACCTGATTAAAATCACTTTTAATCAACTTTCTTATATAGTCGTTACGGGACAAAATGTTCGGGTTGTGATCAGGGCATACCTCCGACCCAGGTTGTCCGTCGAGCTCAGGAAAACGTCTACCACTTGGAATGCTTCGCTTGCTCCATGTGCAGTCGCCAGATGAACACAGGGGACGAGTTTTATCTGATGGATGATAAGAAACTTGTGTGTAAAGCTGATTACGAAACGGCTAAGAATAGAGGAGGTAAATGAATTAAGATTAAGACTTATAGTAGAATGTGTAGCAATGTAATAAGACTGATTAGAATGTGTGACAGTGTAATAAGACTTATTAAAATGTACAAGAGTGTAAGCTTATATTGCAGAGATATCAAATTAATCAAATTAGATTTATTTCTTTATTGTATTTAGAAATAGAAATGTGATGAAAAAATACTTTAAAATTTCAACAGAAAATCTAAGACTTGCTATTTGATAATGCAGTTGACAATGGAATGCTCAAATGAATATTCTTTAGTTGAGTAAATATTTCTTAATCAAAAGTTTTCATAAAAAATGTCAGAAATTTATATACATATTGACCCATTCGTTAATTTTTCACACAAAAAATAACCAATTCATTGAAACTTTAATCGTACTCCTTTGATGTGTACATCTGCCATTTCTAAAATAATATTTAGCAAACATTTTCATATAAAAAATGTGTCGAGGATTATCATTTGACAAACGGAAGCTCAATTCAGAATTATAGCAGGGAGGGGGTGGGTGGATGGCAGTAAGGGTAAGAGAATTTATTCTAGACTATTGAATAGAGAAACTAATCACTTAACGCTGCAGAAAGAAAGGCATTACACGCTTATCGGATGAGTAGATCCAAGACTGGAGGCCATGGGGCAAAACTATTCATCTTTATTAATAGCATTGGATGAGCTTTTTAAATATTAAATGTTTTCTAAAAGAAAAAACATTATAGAATAAGAGCGAACATTTTATTAAGCAACGGTTGTGTGTTAGATATTTTGACCAAAAAGTGTTGGCCTACAGTTAGTATTAAGATGTTGTTTTAATTTATATATTTTTCAGAAGCAAATTGATCATTACGTTAATAATAGTTATAACTATTCAAGAATTGACTGCTGCAATTATATTGCAAAATTAATCACTAATTATATATGCAAAACATATATTAGTATTTATATCAATTGTCACAGTCTATAAATTTTGAGTCTTTTAATAAATTATTAATCATTTTCTGAAAATTATTTTATGTTTTAATTACCTCTATGTAAATTAACTCTCGTCAGCATTGTTTAATCAACAAATATTCGTGTCTATAATTTATATAAACTATTTTCTGCATCATATAGTATTTATCTTTAATCGGCGAAATAAAACACACACTGCTGTATTATATTTAAAGATTTCGACTTGGACAACGCCAACAAACGTCCCCGGACCACCATCACCGCCAAACAATTAGAAGCCCTGAAGCGAGCCTACAACGAGAGTCCCAAGCCGGCGAGACACATCCGCGAACAGCTCAGCTCAGAGACGGGGCTCGATATGCGGGTCGTGCAGGTCTGGTTTCAGAATCGAAGGGCGAAGGAGAAGAGATTGAAGAAGGACGCCGGGAGACAGAGATGGAGTCCCTACTTCAGGGCGATGAAATCGGATAGACCGAGCGATGCGGACGATAGAAACTCGCTCGACGATCAGTCCAATCTTAACATGGACGCTTTTGGTAGTAAGTTTATATCTTGTATATGAAAATGTATTTATTATATGAGTTCCTATTGTAGAATATTTAGAGCAAAAATATATAGCCTACAGTAGCTTTGTTGTGAATAGTTATTGACAGGTTATATGGTTTAAATTAATCTACAACAGCATTAGAATGTAACTACATAAATGAAATCATAATAATATTAATATTACCAATAATAATATTGGTATATATCGTCTTACAATCCGCTAGACTTGCAATAGCCTGTCGAGGCATAGTGCATAATCGATAATATTATAATCAATAGGATAATGTATATTTTCTTTATTGAACTAAGGCTGTTATTCATATTAATAATTAATTAAGCTCTGTACATTTATATACCAAAACAAGTCCATCAGTTTCAATGTTTTAATATAGAATTAGAATTTCAATATTAATAAATTACTATCAACTAAATTATTCAATTATTGATGTTCCTTTTTAAAAAATTTACTTCAGATTTTATGTTTCTTTTGTGTAATACTTGTTTTCTAATTAGAAATATATATATTGCAACAAATGTCAGAAATTGTAAGAAATATCATTTTTTCCTAACAGCCTCCTGTATCATTTTTCAACAGTACAGTTAATTCCACTAGAATCTCTATCTAATTCGAAGTACTAATATTAACTTTTAATTTTTCTACTTCATAAAATCCCGTCGTCTAATATCTTCTTCCTGATTAAACCCTCTCTGTTCTAAACTCCTCGTATTCTCTCTTTACTCTGCAACCGGTTGAGTGTGATCAGTGATCAGCGCATAGAGAGACTACTATAGCGCATCTTTAAAAGATGTAAAAGAAGATGAATAGAATCGACCGACGAGAAAAGAAAAGAAAAGAAGAAGCAGCTCGACTTTTACTTTTCTTCGTCTCACGTAATCTCACCATTAGCCTTTGCCGGGGTTGATTAAATTGGACCCAGCTGGTAGAGTCCATCTTTAGGACAGTCTTAATTAAAATGAGCTCTCCGGCGAATTATAATCTTTCCAGTTTGTTATTTTATTAAGTTATGAGAAAGAATATTTTAGTTAAATTTAATTGTGTTGGTTCTGTAATTTTAGTCAGTTTCTAAAACTATAGCTATAAATATGTCCTAAATGTTGCATCTTGATAAGTTATAACAAAGAGTCACATCGTTTGAAAAATTTCTCTGAAATATGAACGATGTCGGTTGGAAAATTCATTCAATTAAAAGTTGCCAGTTCACAGAAATTTAGTTTATATTAAAAAGTTGAAAATTCATCGTTATTTATTTTATATTAAAATATTTTTTTTCTTATTATTTTAAAATATTTTCGTTTTAAAACTATTAGATCTTTGATAATTTTCTTTAGTAAATATATAGTTCATTTATTTTAACTGAAAAAAAACAATACGAAGTGTACAACACTGTACATGCCTATATAGTGACATTGTTTACTGCACTGCAAGACCTCGTCTGAAAGCATACTAATACATTACAAATCTACGACACATTCATGCAGCCTAAAATACAGTCAAGTCCAAAGCGAGCATTCTACATTTTTTCTTTCTACTTCATTTCCCTCCCACCCCTCTGTCCTCACATCTCTATATATATAAAAGCGGAGGGTCCCTTTCAGTTATGGAGCCGTGATGGATTAAACGCTTTAGCGATGCAATAGACCGCACTGCAGACGAAAGAAACCAGTAAAAGCATCGCGCTTACTTGAATCAATTCTCCCGACCGGACTTCGCCGATGGGTCTCGGAGGGCAGCGAATTAATTTCCTCGGGGTCGAGGCCGACGGGCAGAACTATCGCGGCCCGTCGCCATAATAATCTGCGTTCGTCTCTACGCTCAAATCTGAAATCTTTGTTAGCGAAACGTCAGATTTTGCATAGAAAGATAAGTTCTCTGATCATCTAAAGTGATGATCGCGAAACATCTTGTAGAAGGCTTAAAACGCACGTAAACAGTAATGGCGGCGCGCTTCGCTGAGCGCGCGCGTATTGTTTGGCGCGTTTTTTATTCACGCGCGCAAATGATGTCCTTCTTTGAAGTGTCGATGCGTGATAAGCATCAGCACTTTCATCATTACAGTATCGATCGATTGTTGTGACCCAGCAGCTTCGCGAAGCGTAGACTGGATGCACTAATAAGGCTATTAAGTCAGATTAAGAAAGAAGGGACTAAAGTTTTTGCATTATACTAATTGGTATTGTGCTAGATATTATTAAAGAACATTATCCTTTGCAGTTTATCGTTTGTTGATTATATTTAGGATATTAATGACTTATTATATTGTCGTGAATTTTTCTAATATCTACCTTTATCAGATCAGACAAAAATTATATTATAAATTCTATATATTGGTGTTCAAAGTATGCCTATATGCTATATTTGTGTATTTTATTATCAATTACAGCTATATTCAAGTAATCATATAAGTATATATCATAATATTCACGTACATTTGTTTTTAGACGATTCTGACAGTTACGATATGCCTCCCATCCGCGGCATGTTCGGCAGCGGTCAACCCCTCGACCACGAGCCGACCATGGGTCAAGTCCCCATCGTTCCCCCTGGTACACCCCCCGGTAGCGACACTTGGGTCTCGCCTCATCATCATTTCAATCGCTTACAGGCCCAGGCGTCGAATCCGCGGCATTACCTACCCGGTCGACCGTCAACGTCCCCTCCTCCGCTACCTCAGCCTCACTCCCAGACGTCCCTGGTCGGGATGGTTTTACCCGGAGGGATGAGCGCGCCTCAGTTGCATCCCGGGATGATGTCATCGTATCAGGATGTTAGTGATAGCGATAGTTATGCCTCCTACCAGCCTGCTACGTCACAACACGGGCATGTGGAGGTTTATTAAAAAAATAAAGATAAGAACTATCAACTGTATTGGGAATTATGTTATTGGTTACTGATTATAGGCTAGTCGCCTATGCGGTAATGATTATCACGTGGCTTAGCCTGATGTAGGCAACTAAGTATAATTTTGATATCATAAAAATCTGAGTAATGGAAAGGTTTCTTTTAAATAAAATCCTGTAGGCCTACTCGTAGAAAATCGAAGTAAGCTAAAAAAAGCTCAAAATAAAAGAAAGCAAAGGATGTCAGTGGATTATAAGAAGTGATTATCTGTACGTGATTATAATCATTGAGAGTTAATAAACTGATATATAATCATTGAGAGTTAATAAACTGATATATAATCATTGAGAGGTAATAAACTGATATATAATCATTGAGAGGTAATAAACTGATATATAATCATTGAGAGTTAATAAACTGATATATAATGAATTAACTGAAGATGCAGCCCTAAATGAATTAAACACTTTTTTAGTTTTTTAACAACGAAATAAAAGATTCTAAATCATTCATAACACGATTGATTTGTAGTATATAGGCTTAATGCGTATGTATAAAACTGAGGTTATATTTAGGGTTCCTTTGCATTGTTGCGCGTGGCATCGAGTTAAATGGTTGATGACGCGAGATTAATTTTTATACATTGCGCCTATAGTCAAATTTATTTTTAAATCTGACCAGCATTATACTTATAATCAACAATGGTCACGACCGAGTTACTACTGTGCTTTTAATGATATACCTGACGCTGTGGTTTTGTATATTTAATAGAAATTCTTTTTTTTTAAATTTCGGCACCATCACTATTAATTTTGATGTTATGAATTTTGTATAAAGAAAAAATGAATATACGCCTAATGGAAGTTCATCAAACTTTATCAGTCATAATGTAGTTTATTGAAATATTTCTTATGGATAATAATTGTAAATATTATAAGTTTGAATGAATTTAACAAGCATTAAAACTGTTTATTCACTATTTTATGCATAAATTTGTTAATATGGTCAAATTATTACTCTTTTTTGAAATTTTGTTTCTGAAAATGACTAAAGTCGTAAACTCAAGCTTGCAGCGTTGCTATAAATTTAAATTATACGTTTAAATTAAACATATAATAAAATTATAATAAAATTTAATAACAATATGTACAATAATAATACTGAGAATAAAATTTAATGTGAAAATTAAAAACACTTTAATAATCATGACTTTTATTCGTTCCAATACATAGCTGTAATAATACAATAAAAATAATACAATCTAACTAATCAGACAAAAGTATTTAGCAATAATATACAGGCAGCAAAAGATTAATATTAAATAAGAGTTTCTTTCCGAGTAAAATTAACTACACTGTCTTCGCTAGGTTCTGTATTAAAGACAGTAATATAATCTCAATTTATTCAATGTACGCTTATATCTAATCAAGAAATTCATTTCAATCTCAGTAACACATCCGTTAACATTTTATAATAGTGTATCCAGGATTTCGCAAGTTAAGAGGGGGGGGGGGTAGCACTTTCCAAATAAAGATGATAACCTTTTTAGGTTATAGTAACTCCGTTTTTGATCTCCGCAATATATTTATTTCACTATATATCGTCACAATGGGTAGGGGGAGGGGGGGAGGGGGGTTAACCTACCACTAAACCAATACCTTTCACACTACAACAAATAGATTTTGACTTAAAATTTGAAGTTGCTTATAACCCGCATCCCCCCATACCCCGCTCCCTTGACCCCGTCACTGTAAGTGCCCAAAAATGTACAACATTTAACGTTTATTTTATTTTCCAAATATTATTCAAAACAGTCTATGATTCGGGAAAGCATACAATCGACTAATGTATTCTGCGTAATGTAAATACGCAGAATAATCAATGCAGTTGGTAATAGTTGATGGTTATAGTACGAGTATTCAAACGTTATCATTTTTGATAATGCAGCAAACAAACGTCACCTGTACTGAGTCTAACAGAATATTCTCGCTTAAATAATATTCTTTGAATAAATATTTGCATTTTTAAATCGTATTCTGCATTGACTTATTGAAATAATATGTCATTAACCGTATGAAAAAAATAAGCTATTAACACATATAAAATTCTTTAATATTTAGAGAAAGTTTTACTATGTAATAGCTAAATAAAATAATATTTTTTTTGTTTATAGCAGCAGCTCTATAGATACCGATAATTTTCCAGTTAATTTTTGAACTCTGCTATAGCTCGAATTAGGTTTGGAAAATTTAAGTATCACGCTAGTATTTCAATATTCAAAGACAAAAAATCATTTAGCAATAGGAGCAAAGTGAATTTAGCTAAAAATAATTGAATAAATAAATAGTATAGAAATAAGCTAAATTAATTATTAATTACATATTTGACAATCATGATAAAGCCGCTACATGTATGAAGTGATGAATAATCTTATAGAGCTTATCGATTGATCAAGGTATATTTCATAAATCGTTAAATTATAAGCTCTAGAGTAGGTATACTGTCTACATTGACCCTACAGCGTTCACGACGTACAATTATGTCAGAATTTCTCTGCTGTAAAAAGTCAGATTTACATTCTATTTATATTTTAAAAAGTCACAATTACAATATAATGTTAATAGAAAGAAACAATCCCATATATTCAGGATGTGAGCTATATACAGTATATAGGCCTGTAATTAACAGCATTTGTTTATAAATTAATGTATTTTATATTTGAAACTATGCGAATGTTTGGAAAACGTAGATCTTTCAGCTTGTAGCAATGAGGTCGGTTATCTTTATTCTTGTATCTTTTTTATTGCTGAATTATATATGGGCCTACTTTTGTATTTAATTATTAAGTATACTGTACAGTAAATATTATAATATAGACAGCTTAAAATTAACAATAATTAAAAATAATAGGCCTATCAAAAATAACATTTTTAATAAACTTTTCTGGTCTATACGAAAATTTGAGAGCAATATCTAATCCATTGCAACAAATTTGATACACGCCTGCAATATAATCTGTTCAAGCTATAATTTAAACGTTTATCTATACATTCTTTCGATTAGAGCATACTAAAAATGGCATTTCATGAGCTTTATAATATGATAAATAACATGGATGTTATTTAAAATAAATGTATTTTTATGTGACTAGTTTAAAAAGACTCCTCGGACTGATTATTGCATTCGGAATATTATGTCTATTCACGCTCTTCGCAATTTCTGATTCGAGAATCGATTTTATGGGTGTCAACAAACAAGTTAGTTTTGCTTATTTAATTTAATTTATTTCAATTCAGGCAATTATTCTCTAAATGACTTCATTCTTCATCTATATCTTTAAAAAGTTGCATTGCAATTGAATATGACGATGAATCGTGATGACGATGATAACGATGATAATGATGATGATAAATACACATTAATGATGATATTATTTATCTGGTCGGAATATAAAAATACAAATGTATCATATTCGCATAGCATCTTTTTGAGAATAGTTCAGTTTACAATGACACCCTGCAGACACTTCTTCAACAAAATAAAATAGTTCATGCTATCTCCAATATCAGACGAGTTAATGACAACGAATCTTTCACAGGAAATCAATCTTATCAGGTGAGATGGCGAAATATTTTTATTATATTTTATTTTGTCAAATAATATGCTTGTCAAAATGTCTCCTACTTGTACATTTTCCGAAAAGAACCGAATCTTGACCCCTTGGCACAATGTTGTCAATCAAATTATTGTTTTTTTGTATCAATTGTGTAGTTTGAAGCAATAATGTTTATGTATATCATGTTATTCCTCTTTTATCTATTGCAGTATTTATCGCAAGTTTCACTTTAAAACTATGCTTATAACGTCGGACATTATTTTCATAAATTTTCAACTTTTTTGATTTTGCTCAATTTCTCCATTATGATGTTTATTTGATTAAATTACTTTCACTTTTGAGCAAATAAAAATCATATTTTCATCATATTGTGCGAATTGAGTGAGATTTATATGCAGCGTAATACAAGTGTGTATAATATACTCTAGGTACCGAATGTGGTGCACTATATATGGTTCGTATCCAATCGCGACTTCACTTTTATGCATTACTTAAGTTTCCGAAGCGTCCATCGCCACATCGCTCCGGATTACATTTTTATTCACGGAGACAGTCTACCCAGAGATGGAGACTGGTGGAAAAAGACATTGCAGGAAGTGGATAATATCTATTTTGTTAAAACGGAACGTCCCAAAAACGCCCCGAATGGGGCCAAATTCACTTATCTTGAGCACTCTACAGATGTAGTGAGAATCTCGATCATTATGGGTAAGAGAGGGTTAACATTTGCGGGGTTGTAGTGAACTTGTGAAAGAAACTAAAAAAAATCATATCTTATGGATATAAAATCTTTAAGATCAATTTGAAAGATAAGAGAATTAGCAATATTGATGAATATTGAGAGCGTGATGTAATGAAGAAAGCAAAAATTAAATTTATTTAGAATCACTATGAAAAAAAGTTAATTTTTATCAATTTCATTACTTTATATAAAATCTTGGATTATATTTTAGAAATAAATACTTTATTGATGTTCATTCTTTAGATTTTAAAAATTTGAGAGTCAGAGTGTATATAATTAAATTTCTTTATACGGTGTCCAATTTGCTCTGTTGTCCGTATAACTGAGCAGGTTGCCATATGAATTAGTTTTGGCTTAGATGATAGAGATTATATATAATCAATATAAAATATCAATCAGTAAAGCTTAACGTCCCTCAGTATTAGTCAAGACCGCACATCCTCCACGCTTAAACTAGCCGTGAGGACAAACCATCAACTGAGAGATGAGAGGTGTACACTTCTAACATTGAATTTCAAACTATAGTGTGTTTCATATAACAGTGCTCAAGATTAATCCACTTATGAATAAGTAGTCTCAATGCTCATTAGTTATGTCACTGTTATATATTAAGTAGAGTACTTACACGTCGTTCGTACTATTTCAGTTTATGACATGAAATCCATTATACAGTGGTCAATTTTTTATATTGATACTAAAATTATATTATATCTATATTATTGTGTGTTCCTTCCTAGCTTTCTATCTACACTATTGACTACTCATCGTTTACTGTATGCAAATATTTTGTATTTGGACTGAATTATGTATTTTTTGTAATATTTGAAATAGTCTGACTGTGTATATATTTCAAATTATATTGATACTAAAATTATATTGATACTAAAATTATATTGATACTAAAATTATACATGATACTATATAATTATAGCTCGGAAATTTAGCTTTAATTTGGCCCTTAACAAATCATGCAGTCACAAGATTTTGTACAAATATTTAACTGCGATCTTCTCAGTACATTATATAAACAGTATAGGGATAAACTATCTGTATACTGTATACTAACTAGTAACTTTATAACTTATGCACAGAGTGCAGAAAAATACAACCACTCAGCATAGTTAAATATTTTTGTTTTCGAGTCATTTTTTTCTCAAATTCGCACACAATGTAAAGGATACAATTTGACGTCAGTATGCCAGATTTGAGACAAAAATACTCACCTACTCAAAAGTTGTGCAGTTTTGTATAAAAAAGTTTAAAATTCAAAATTTACAAGCCGTTTCTTGTATGGTACTTTCGAAATTACTGAACTACTGCTGCCATTTTGTCAATTTGATAAATTTAAAAAAAAAATCTGTTACTTTTCTATGATGCACTGAACATGGACATTAGTGGGGGCCCCAGGCTGGGGGTGCTCTTGCGCAGGGTTCGCTCCAAGGCGCCGCAAATGCAGCTATTCCACTGATAGATTGATATGATTCTACTGAATTAGCGATATCGATTGATTTTACTGCTTTCAAGTTGATTAATGTGTTTACTTATGGGACATTTATTAATATGTTAAATCTGACTATAGAAGACTAATTAGAGTGGTCTCGAGGCGGCGTGGCATTCAATCAATCGCAATAGATTTGCAAGACCAATCACTTGTTGGTCATTTATGTGTTGATATTTTACAAGCTGTATCATCATGATATATGAAATTTTGACTAAATATTATTCCAGGCTCTAATCTTATTTTATAACTGATACTTGTTTTATAAACATCAGAGTACGGCGGAATCTACCTTGACACTGATATCTTCGTCTTAAAATCTTTCAATCCCCTCCGTGTCTATCCCATGGTCCTTGGTCGTGAGACTCCCACTCAAATCAACAGCGGAGTCATCATCGCCCGTCAGAACGCTCCATTCCTGTCCTACTGGTTCGAAGCTTATCAATCGTATAAAACACAAGGTGAAAGTTGGGAGCGACTTGCCACTAGGGTACCTCATATGCTAGCCGAGCTGTATCCTCATTTGATTCATGTCGAAGAAACGTCTATTGATCGACCGAATTGGGAAATGAAGGAAAAAATCGAGTTGTACTTAGGACATTACGACTGGTCTAGAAACTATGCGATACACGTTTGGCAGAGGTCGCCACCTGCTAGTATACCGAGGGAGGCGGCACATGTGGATAAATTAAATTCAACTTTAGGAGAAATATCGAGATTTATACTTCACGGATCAAAAGAATTACGAACTTAGTGTTTCCTTTATTAATGAATTTTTTTAATTAGATTGTATAATATAGATGACTGATGCCCTGGATGATTGGTCTGTTACTAAAGGATAAGTGAGAAATGTTAACTATGGGCAAAATTAGATTAGATGACTGCATTAGCTGTAGTCTAGTGGCTAAAATATTAATCGCAATAATAAACACTGCAAAAATTCATTTGTTGTAATTTCATTTAATTATTAAAATTGACTTTCGTCTCAGTAAGTTAATCCCAACAAATTTGACATCAAAAATGACATGCAATGAAATGTAATATTCATTAATAATATAAATACAACAGAAAGCTATAAATTAGTAGTACAAATTTTTCTCAAAACTTCTATTAAATCTCTAACTTTCTCCATCAGTCTCTCCCTTCTCGATTCTTCCTGTAAAGATTGAATGAGTTCATTTAAACTATCGCCACCTAGTAGAAACTCTTTTACGTTAAATAAATTCTCTTTTAGTCTGTGATCGGTTATACGATCGTCTTTAAAATTATACGTACGAATCTTTTCATTTCTGCTTGCGGAACCAACCTGTTAAATAAAAAATAATTTTTTAAATAAGATATTAGATACAAAGAGGTTTTGTTAGATTAAGTTTAATTTTTTTTAGATTAGATTAGACAAGAAGCATTTATAGTAGAATTTACAAGCAAATATTAAGCTCACAGATTGCAAAATGTTGTAACAAAGATGCATTATAAATTTATATCATAATTGCTTATTGCATAAAAATAATGTTATAAAAGAACAAAAAAACTTTGAACATAAAAATCGTTGTCAAATGCTATTTCATGAAAGGGTATACTTACATTGCATTTTGTTTGCTATCTTTAGTATATATTGCTTTGTAAAAGCTTGGCAGAATAAAAAAGTACTTAGAAATACATCAAATTAGGAGCATGGATGAATTATGAAGTAAAATTACAACGTAACGATAAATACCTGAAGTTTACGAGATGTATATTGCTGCTTTAAAGACTTTTCAAACTCTTTTTCGTAAATTCTGCAACAAACAACGATTCAACTTTTAACAAACGTTAATGTGTCTATATAGAAAGTACATTTTATGCAAAGTCTGAATTCATTAACAATATGATTAGATCGTTCTTCTTAAAACTAAAAGAGAGCGATGTTAAAATTTAGTAAAAACCGGATTAAAATCTCACATTAATTCAAATTCTGCATCTACCATAATTTTACGTTTTAACCCCTTTCCTGTGTGGCACGAAATATTACGTTTGATTGATATTTTCCACCAATGTGCGAAACGTAATATTACGTTTTCTATTATCCAGTCCAATCCAC
>JAQIXG010002588.1:0-17260 GCA_034700105.1 Oconnorella tubifera | reverse complement strand
GTCGACAACCAAAAAAAAGGTCGTCAGCTCTGAAAATAAAAATAAATCGCCCCCCCCCCTCCTACCGGATGGCTTTGATTGTACCACTTACTATATGATAATAAAATGAAGCCTGCTTTTGAAATAAGACCTATAGAGTTTATATTTACAGTGATTGACATTTTCAAAAAACGTGAGAGACGCAAAATTCCTTTAAAGCTTTTACTGTGGCCGGCTAGTTGTTATTAGATTAATTTCGTGTTATTTGGAGAATTTTGTCATCATAATATTGAACCTGGGGGCTTAAAGATGTCCTGGATTAGATTAGTATATTCGTCTATCTTGTATCGTGTATTTGTTAGCTTCTTGTTGACTCTTTAGGCTGAATCAATGACAATTATAGTGTATCAACCTATGTTACATCAGCTTGACTATTTTATATTTTACAATATAACTATTGTAGCATACAGTTGAATCAACATGAATTTTGATTGTTTCGTTTTTTATTCACACCTTTCGCTTGTAATTATATTGAACTTTAACTAAATTGAATTTTATTCGCTGAAAAATCATCGATTAAAATGGCAGCCACATTATTTTGTTCTAACATTATTTTCCCAGCTATAGTGTCATTTGTAAATTAAAAAAATTAACGCTCTTATTCAACTGCCACACTTTGATCAACTTGAAGCTGCTCTGGCTGATTGATCGATAGTTTTCCTTTTCGCCAATGTTTGCCTAAAAGCGAAATTCGAGAGATGATCAATTCTGTTTCAGAGAGACTTCTTAAGTGGTCGGTAGAGTTATAAGTAAACTAACCGACAGCTTTTAGCGCTAAGATGAAGTGTTTTAAAAAATTCTGAACATCGCGTTTATAAACTAATCCATTGGATAAAATCTGTAACCAATTTTTTACATCGCAACGAAAATTATTCACAACAAGTCGGCAGAGGTTGAAATAGAGAGCTATTAAACAAAATTTATCAAGACGTGTTTTGTGTTTTAAACTATACGTATTTTTCTAATTCTGTCACCTTGAAAAGTATATAGGAACTTTTGATTTTTACTCGGTGATTTACAGAACCAATTTTATGAAATAAATTTTTATACAGTATACTGATGTTATCACGACAATATACTGACGTAATAAAATGTTAATATATAGGTAGTGATATATTAATATAGGCAATTAGATGAAAAAACTGAAATTGAACAAGAATTACATTTATAGATGGATTTTACAAACACTGTCAATTGTTGTGTTTATTTTCAAAGATTCTATTATCATTAAATATTATTATCTTTTTGCCTATTTATTTGATCTGTTTTGTTTTGTTCAGGATCATCAAGTCAGTCACGTGGAACACGAGGCTTACATCATCGTCTACTCGATGACTAATCGTTCGTCATTTCAGTACGCTCTAGAACTGATGTGTGACGTCAGACATAGTTCAACCAATCAACATCATCCTGTTGTTATCATGGTAGCTAATAAGAGCGATCTTGTACGAACTAGGCACGTGACGGAAACAGGTTATTTGTGATATCATTTTTGTTGCTTTTATTCTCTAGTATAAATTTTTAATAATTCAAACTTTTACTGACAGAATAAAAACAGTTAAAGACAGTTTAAACAATAGTTTTCTTGCTAATTGTCTTAAAAAAGTACATAAAAATATAGAAAATTGTTTTTAAAACTTAGAAATACACTCGGCTGTTTTAGATGCAATATGACAAATATCAAAGTTGTCATTTCTAAAAGCTTTTCTTTATATATTTTAGTGTCATATTTGTAATTAACAAACTGTATAATACAGATTTTTAAAAGACAGTAAATCGAAAGGCCTGCGAATTTTTCTACAAAATATTATTCTAACCTGTTTTTTATTTGTGTCATTCGAAATATACAATATATTGGATTAAGCAATCAAGCTATATATTAGCTGCCAATTTCCGACGAATTAAGTAGAATTAAAAGTTAATTTAACTAACAAAATAGAGTTACAAGTTTCATTTAACTACTAATTGTATTTTGTTTTTGTTTAGAGGGCAAGTGGGCATGCACTTGGCTCGATTGCAAATATATAGAAGTATCCGCATCTTTAAATCATCGCGTAGATGAACTCTTGGTAGGAATTGTGCGACAAATAAGACTCGCTAGAAAACATTCTACGCACACAAACTCTCATCACAAAAAACTTGTGTCTGAAAAACATAGCAGTGGCAACTGTGTGAAAGGAGCCAAAGAAATGATAAAAGAGTTTTTTAAATCAGACATTTGCGCTCCCCCTTCATTGGATTGCGACGATTTATTTGTGTGATTTACTCTTCTATTTATGTAATATTTTGTTTGTGTCGTTACATTTGATCATATATTTCTATAACGTGTTGTGTTTGTGTCATTTTAATTCAATAAGTTATTTCCGTGACAATCCGTTTGTGTCATTTTAACATAAAGTTATACTCTGCGCGAGTTTTGTCATTTTTGTTTATGTGGTAATAATTCTGAATTCAGACTTATACGATGTAAAAAGTATTTTTTATATTTTGTAATTGTTTTAATTTATTTTAATGCTGTTTATTTTTAATACAATTTATATTCTAATTTGAAGATATAGCTATAAAAAGGATACAAGCATACTTCAGTTATATCTACGGATAAGTTTTTAGACCTAAGTGGCAACATTATAACGATGAATTTATAGAAAAAAATGTAATGTATAATTATTGTACTGATTGTAATTATGATTCTGATATTGTATAATTTTATGATGTAATTTCTAACAACTCATAACTTGTTTTTCAATTAGTTTCATCATTTTCATGATATTCAATTTATATCATTCCACTTAATAAAGTCATATAAAATTACATACTATAACACTATGAATACTCTTTAGAATTAATAATCCCAACAAATGTTACACTTTATCAATTTTGCACTCAATAGCATAGGTCAACTTTAGAAAACTAATCTATTGATTATTATTCTTTGTTGCATTCATTTTATTTATAGGCAAACCTGTCATATAATATAATAAACTCATTGCCTGAAATAAATCATATAAAAAATCATTCTTCATTGCTTATTGCTCTCAGAAATTACTTATTAGGATCAACTGAAGTAAATTGACAGCTACAATTATTGACACAATAATAGTTAAACTACAATTGTTGTCACAATATATTATTAGTTTAATTTATTTAATGAATGGATAATATAAATTAATATAAATTCAGAAAAGCAATTACTTACGAATGATTTAAATATTTCTTCAACAGTCGATTAGGCAACATTTGAAAATAGCCGAATATGATAATCTATTATATAAATTTCATGGACTCTCATCCGCTCACTCGGATAGCATTCCATATCAAGCGTTAGATCCTATATATACGCTTATATAGAATATTATAGAATATTATATAGAAGATTATATAAAAGCGTTAGATTAGGTTAAGTTCTTTCCGATTCTAGACCTCTTCCACTCCCGTCCGTAGACGGGCTTTCCACTTATTATCTATAATTGTCTAGAACAATTATTGCATTGCCGAATATCGAGTTGTTAATGCTTATAATATAAAGTTTAGCAGTAGTTGATATGTAATTTATAACAACTCATCAATTGTTTTTCAACCAGTTTTTATAATATTCAATTAATAGTTTTATTATTTCAATTGCTGTATTTCATAGTAGAGTTATATGAAAAGTTTCGCAACTGAGATCAGTAGCTCTGTAAATACCCGTGGTCATAATTATAAACTCGCTGTTAAACGCTGCTTTCTTAACTTGAAACAGCACTTCTTTAGTAACCGTGTTGTAAAGTCGTGAAATTCATTACCGCATCATATTGTCAATGCTGACTCGCCTGAATGTTTTAAAGGTCCGCTTAACGTTCATGCTAATGCTTCAAATACTGTACAATGAGTCGCTTATTTAATCCTACTGGTGGTGACCTATAAGGGGTGTACGCCCTTGGTCAGCCGAACTTTCACTAGAACAGTCATTTCTTTATTATAGAGTTATATAATAATTTTATATTTCTATATGGTTATGTTGATGTTTGTATACTATGGTTGTATCTTGTGAATAAAGAATAAATAAATAAATAAAACAATAGCTACCGGCAAAGTTCAGTTCAATTGTTATTTATTAGTTATTACTAGTTTTTATTACTAACAAACATGAATAAAAATATCCAAAGATCCTTCCAATAATGTCAGCTTAAAGTAAACTCGCACATTCATTAAAACATTTACACTCAATTAAAATTAGTTAACTTTTTACACATTTTTTTGTATCTAGAAAAACTGATTCCCAAATCGTAAACTGTTAAAAAGTCTCAGATATTTCTAAAATTATTTCTCAGAATATTTTAAGCAAATAACCATTAATATATGAGCATTGATTAGTTACTATTATGTAAAGTTAAGTTTGATTTGTTACTTAGTATTCGTTTTTGTATAGTTTAATCTCTGACGCCCCCTATATAAGCAATTGAGTTTCCGTTGCGGCATTTAAATCCAGGTTGTGATCGAGACGAGACGTGTTTGAGTCCCATTCAATTTTATACAGGTTAATTTTTATTATTATTTTAATTAATTAATTAATTATGCACATTATCGACTTATTAATTATAATTTTATTTATTTGTATGTTGTTTAATGACATAATGGCGCAAAAAATGTATTTTAATAACTATGAATTTAATTTTAAAATCTAACAATAATTACCAGTAATGATGTGGTTTTAAGTAGTTATTTTTAATTAGTTCTAATTAATTTAAATATATTAATTAATTAGTTATTTTTGCAGAATATTTTTATATATAATTTGACTACAAATAATTGACTTTAATTACGAATGTTATTTAATTATATTTTTATTCACGCATGTTTTGTTCATCCCTACACATTCTTATACAAAATATAAAACATTTTTTGTGATGTTATATCCTTTGAAAGCAGAAATTAAAAATGATTTTTATCAGGGGCAAGGTGGCCGGGTTTAATTTACATTAAACCTAATATTGTAAACTCTTATAGTTATTGCCATATGGCAACATTCAAATGTAAAGCAAGAAACCTGATGTCACAAAGTTCTTATTAGAACAGACTTCTTTAAAGTCTGCTGTTCTTATTATATTCATTTAGTTGTTTAGTTCTAAAAAATTTACTCGAGGTTACAAATATTCCAAGCAAGAAGTCAATTTTTCTCATTTGTAAAATGAGAAAAATTGACTTTTTAAATTGAATGAGAAAAAGTCAATTTTTCTCATGTACAAAAATCTAGTTACACAAGTACAAATAGTGAGCGTCACTTTCGTAATCCTACTGTAGAAAATGTAACTTTGGTCACATTTTGATTTGTTTGTAAATTAAAGGTATTTAGTGAACTTTTTTGTATTTTTGCTTTCCTCTTCTCTGCATAAAGGCTTGATTCAATAAGAATTCTTCATCTAAAGAATTATTAAGAATTTATTTGATTCATTAAGCATCAGCTAAACACTTGATTCGTAATGAAGAATCACTTTATAAGTTTATAAGTGTCTTTTTTAAATGATAAAGCAATTGCACCTATAATTTGCACATATTTTATTAAGGCTTGATCTAATTTAATTCTGTAGTTATGGTTAAATTTGTTGTTAAATCTTTTGCTAAAATTTGTGGATTCACTAATTCGTACTTGCACAGCATGTTATATATTGTTGCTTTCTTTATAGCAAATTAAAATTGAAACAATTTGAATGTTTAATGAAATGTTAGTATTTTTCTTACGTAATTTCAGATCAAGAATGACTGAAGTTTCAATTCCTGCCGCTGCTGATCACCAAGGCGAGTCAGCGAAGAGTCTGTTAATGATTTATTTTTTAGTTGTTAAAAGATTTATGTTATTTTTAGATATTGAATTACATGATGATGCTAGCAGAATAATGAGCTTTTTAATAAAAATTGAAAGTCAAATTTTTATTCTGTATCGTCTTATCATGTTATGATAGATCAATGGTTACTAATTGATTTGCTGGAATTTTTTATATTTAATCGTTAATTGATAATTTAAATTTACAATTTAATTTAAGTTTAACTTCACAGATTATCATGTTATATGAAGATGCATTGGATGTAGCTGCCAATTTAGCTCTCTTAGAAGGGTTTAGCATGTTATATAAATTCTGAACATTCATGGGATTTGAACCTGTACCTATTGCTGTTGAGATCAGCACTCCAACCACTTAGCTACTGAACGTTGATGAGTGGGTTTTGCTGGTTGATGCTTGTTCATGGTAATTCCTTGATGGATAAATGGTTAAGCTATGTAGGTTTAAATATGCAGATTTTTCATAAGTACTTAGAAAAAATCCTGAGTATCCATATCAGCAACAATATAATATGTTCAATGTTATACAATTTTTATAAAATAACCCACATTGGAATTGCTTGTGATGCCTGTACAGTATGTTCATCCTGCAGTTAGTGCTAGTGAATATTGAATGTTAGCCAAGTTATTGTTACAGATATGGATGCAGCTGGGATATATATATATTAGTATCGTACATTCAAAATTATTTAGACAAATTATGTTTCAATTCTATATTGATAGCTAATATTTAGAAAATATTTTATACAGAAATATTTCTTACTGCGGATGAAGATATTGATAAGAGTCTGCAGAGAAAGATCTGGAGCGATTTGGAAGACAATGAAGCTCTCATCTTTCATAAACCCTTGTACAAACAGATTCCTAACTTTAAGGTTTTTGTTTGTAATAAATATTAATATAATAAATTCATTTTGTTTCGTTAATTTTTTCAGTTTAAATTTAATATCTAGATTGCACGCGATATTAATAGTTTCTATCATAACACATGTAAACATTTTAGGATGTGTTCATGTGCTTAGCTTAGAATTATAATGGATGATTATGTGATTGATGAATCTCTAGATTTATGTTTTTGATCATCTTATGTCAATTATGTAATTATAAACTTGTATTAAATAAATATAAGTGTTTTGTTATATTAAAAAGGTGTGCAAATTGATAAGATTATAATTATAGTAATATGAAGTTTTTAACACCCAGGAAATTAGTCTGAAGTAAATAATGACTGTTTTACGAATTGAAATTATTTATGATGTAGGGTTCGGATGTTTGTGCCAGTAAGTTGATGGAGTTGGATGAAGTGAAGCAAGCTTCTGTCATATATTGTGGGACGGATAAAGTGCTGGCACAGAGTCGCTTGCGTTTGCTGCAGGTAGCTTGAAATAAATCTAAGCTTTGTTTAGAAATATAACTTAGTTAAAAATAATATTTGTTTAATATATGGCTCGTTAAAAATAGAAAGAAAGATTAGAAATGTTACTAGATAATTACTGAATACACTGCATTGTGAGTTCAGTTTGGTGTGTTGTGTGCAGGCCATTTATAAACTCTTACTAAATAGTATTTTTGTATAGATGTCATATTGAATGATAAATGAGCTTTTGTTTAATTATTGTATTAGTGATTGTGTGTAATATATTTTTGTTTCTTTGTGTAAATTATTATAGTATTATAGATTGATCAATTAGTAATCAATAGGAAAAAAATTAAGCATATATATAACATACACAAAGTGAGATTTAAATTAATGAAGAAATAATATTTTAATTTGTTCTGTTGGAAATGTAATTTAGTTTGCATTTTATGTGTATACCGTGTCATTTAGAAATGAAAATAAGGTTTAGCACTGTGTTAAGAATTAAATAATCTCATCACTTATTTCTGCTTTCTCAAGTATCATTTAGTTTGTTATTAAATTCTTTTTCTACGTTGATAACACTTTTAGAAGCAACCAATGAAACTTTGAACAATAATTTAATCAGTCATTGAAAACTATATGATTATAAAACTTCATATAAAATAATATGAATGTTGGTCTGATGTTTTATAATATTATTTCTGATGGTATTAACTATTGCAATAATATAATTTTAAGTAAGATCTAAGAATTATTGTAATTTATAATAATAATTTTACATAATTTCTGTAATTTTCTTCTGGTGTTTTATATCGTACTTCATTATTGTTTTCTGCAGTTCAGTAAATACTGTGTTTCATGATTTTGTGCTGTCTTGATGACGCATTAAATTTTGTTATTTATCAATGTAAATTATTTTATTAATTGTTTTGACTGTACAGGGAGGTAAGACGCTATTGATGCCTGTGTACAAATCTCATAAGTACCTCTTACATAAAGTGACTGCCCCTGCGACTGCCTCTAAGAGTCACCTAGAGTACTGTCTTAGAGTGGTGCGTTTAACTGCTGACTTTTTCCGCTAAAATTAAAATTTGATTGAGGCTCTAATAGACTGACTCGCTCATTTTTTCAATGCAAGATTTTTTATTTTATTTAGAGTCGTTTGGTTTCTGTGCAATCAGTTCTCAGCGTGTCATTATACAAAGTTTTATACTGAATTGAGATCAAGTAGTAAATCAATTTGTTTCTTGTAAGCTAATATTGTTGTGTGTTGCTATCAAAGAATATACTTTTTCTTTATTTTAAACTTCTGTCAACCTGCTTATCACGGATAATTAATGTCTTTAACATTTATTTCTTATAGGAAGATTTTATTTTCCTTTAAAGTTAAATAGAATTACATTAAATATATTTCTGCACTTACAGCAACAATTTGAAAAGAGTCAGTTTTTGGAAATAGATGAGAAACTTCATATTGATGTTCTGGTTCTTCCTTCAATTGTTGCATGTCCTAATGGTAATAATAACTTTCTATACGATGCTGTTTTTATAAATAATATTTTATTTTTGAAATTTATTTGTTTTTAGTTTATGTGTGTTTATAAATTTCTAGATGTTATATAGTGTGAGTAATTTAATACTGATGTAGGATTATAGTCTTTAGATCTTTCTAATGGGTTTCTTAAGAGAAAATGCTTTTTTAAAACATCAGCGTGTAGAATATGTAGAAACTCGAATAGATCTGCAGATTTTGCATGAAGATAAAACTTATCTAGCCAAAAGTGTTAAAAGAGATGAAACAAAATGTTTCATCTATTTTATCATTTGAAACATGATCAATAACATCATGTTTCAAATGAAACATGATGTTATTTATATAGGTTTAGAAAACACAATTTTTTAATTTCAATATTATCATTATTTATTAGACAAAGTATGAGGAATTTATTTATAAAACTCAATAATTAGTAATTATATTATTGAGTAAATAAATTTTTATTAACTTTTAGCTTTATACTTTGCATTTGTTGGTCAAAGTTTACTCTCATTCAGCAATATCTACCACTCTTTAAGCTTCATATTTCACATTCTAGTTCGGAAGTTTTATTGAAATTATTGTTATTATTTTAAACAACAACCAAAGATGTGTCAGTCAATATAATCTAGCTTGCTGTTATTCATTGACATTTGATAGCTAATGCAAATGATTTTTAAGAATTATACAGATAAATGTTAAACTTACTGTTAGAAATGGGTTGTTCTTATCCTGCTATTAGGACAAAGACTTGGACGTATAGACTCTCATTCCAGCGTCGAATACCTCATGCTCTCTGCACTCGGACACGTCAATGAAACAACCTTCATTGTGACTTTAGTCCATGATCTTCAGATTGCCGACATTAATGCTGCGGCATACGCGACTAACTGCGGCATTCCAGCCGACTTCATTCTCACACCCAGCCAGTTGTTCTGTTGCGAACGTCGTTCGAGATCCGCAACACTAAACTGGGCAGAAGTGACTCGTAGCGTTTTAAACAGAGTGCCATTTCTGAAGCATTTACGCTTTCGTGACTTCAAGAATGGAAAAAACGTTTGCATTGCGGGAGAGGGTACGATGATAGCTGACGTGGTGGAAGAGTATCAGGACTTGGAGAAGAGTGAAGTTGGTGATAAGGATGGTCTTAAGAGATCAGCGAGGGGAAATAGAAAGAAACGGAATGGCAGGTTTGATTCGGGGCTTTTTTGTACTTGTAGTGGCAATTGTTTTTATGTTTTATAATTTCTGCTGATGGAGTGATTTTATAGAGAAGCCAAAGGATATTGTTTTTTTAATCGTTTTATGTATAAGATCTAAAAGTTTAGTTTGTTTTATACACTATAAGCGATTAAATGTTGTGTTTAGACATTCTATCGGAATTGCTTTTCGTTACCAGTTTTCTAAGATAATAATTATACTTTAATCGAGTAGATTTTAAATTGCTAAAATAAAAATTATTAATTACAAACTATATATAATACTGTAAATGTGTATCGTCAGAAACGCTAAGACCAATGGCTCAGTGAAGTCTGCATCCCCTAGATCAAATACCAAGGAATCAGATGGACCACTCAATGGCCATACTAATGAAACATCAAATGCGCTCAATGATAAAGGACCTAGATCTAAAGATCGCAATACCAAGCCGTCAAAAATTAACGGCAATGGTCATGCAGAAGATAAAACTGACGACAAACCAGTAGTCGAGATAAAAATTGAAGGAGTTCCCGATGACGATAAAGTAGTTACCAATGCTTCGCGTGCAAGGAAACATATAAGACGTCGTCGTACTAAATCCAATCCTGAATCCAAGAGCCCATTGAAGAACGCCTCTTCGACTACGACTGACACGACTGACGGCGACAAGCCAAAGAGTCGCGGCGTTGCTTATAGGATGCGTCGTAAACGTCAAGTGTCGCATCTCCCGTGTCTCTACTTGGGCGGATTGCTTCGTAGTTTACGTAGCTGGGAACTGAAACGAATGGTTCGAGATTGCGCCGTGAAACCAGTGCAGATTGTACGTCCGCCATATGTGGGATACGCTTTTTTGTACTTTGAGTCGATGGAGGAGTTGCAAAGCGCCGAGGTGGCCCTTGTGGGGCTGCAGCGCATCGATAAGATGATCAGAATTGAGATGGGCAGACGTAGTCGTACTCAGCTGTTGAACAGTGCCGATGATGATGATAATGATGATGATGACGAGTAGTTTGAGTTTTTCAGAAATTGCTGCAAGAAGCGAAAGAGATTTGTTTTCTATTGAATGTTATATGAACTTTAAAGTCTTTTCTTTTTAAGGTGCTATGTTTAAGTAGAGTTTATGTGTTTTTGTTAAAATGTTTCCTAATGCTTAAAGCGGATATTATTGTTTAGTTATTTAAAACAATATCGAAGAAAGAGTATTTTTTGCTTTTTGTTATGTTTTTGATTTATTTGAGCGTTTGAGCTTCAGTTAGTTTTTTTAGATACGTTTTTGTCAGAGTTAGAATTCGAAGAATAGCCTTGATTATCTGAAGTAAAAAATATTTTGATTCTTTGTTTATATTGTTAAACTGATTGCTTGAATTTATTTGTTATTATTAATTAATTAAGGTGTTAGTTTATTTGTGTATTTGTTGTTTATTCTTGCATTGATATGAGGGTTTATTTCATTTTACTGCCAAATACGGGCTTTCATTTGATATTTTTTAGTTTACACAAATTGTTTGGTATTTATTTGATTTTCAGTTTCATAAATGTGTAATGGAGTTTTTACTACTGATTATAATCAAACTTCATTTAATGAAATTTAATTTTTTGTGTTTTCTGGTAATGCTGCTTTTATAATATTTTAATCATATTTAGATTTGTACATCTGATAGGGTATTTGCAAAATTATTTATATTTTTAAGTCTTGCATTTAATTTCTTGAAAAATAAGTCCTTTGAAGCGGCTTAGCTAAATTGAAGTTAGCAGATAAATGTAAATGTTGCAATATGTAAGAAACTATTTCAGGCAAAATATGTCTTTACTGGAATATTTTTTTAATCTTAAATGGACAAAATTTCCATAAAATATTTCATACCTGATTTTCTAGACTTAGGATTAGAGTTGCATTATATTTATGATAAACATTGTATGGTCCTTATGTCCTAATATTACAATATTTGTGTTTAATTCACAACTACTTTTTTTTAATATTTCTGTGTTCTAATAGCATTCATTGCAAAATTTGGGATAGAATTCTGAATTTTAATTAATGTTAAATATAAACGCTTCAATACGGATCTCTAATTAATATTAAATATTCCATTTTTTGTTCTTTTGACTGTTATTTGTTTAATAAAAACATAATATGAGGCTAATTTTGTGTGAATTATAATATTTTATAAATTAAAATCAAATATAAATCGAAGTCAAATTGATCGTCTTTCAAAGAATATCACATAATGACAATAATTTGGCAATAATTGTATTTTTAAAAAAAGCTACTTAACACTTTAGTTTAAGAAAGAAATCTATAGGCTGCTACTGCAAGCATTTCAAATTCACTGGAATAGTTTCACTACTCCATACACCGACTAAATTGGGTAATGGATATCCGTTTTGGAATCCTAATATATGATTCCATTTGGCTTGGACTCCTGCGCTCTAAAGACTGAATCTGTTAGCCGAAATATTTTATGTAATGGTATAACGAAAGTGCAAAGTACTCGACCGGATGTGCTTCCTTTAAGGTTCCTGCGCTTAATGGCTTGGGTCATTGAATAATATTTCCTAGAATCTCTAAAAGTAGTGACTGAAGCCTTTATCTCTAAGTGCTGCATCTCTTATTTGACAATAATAATTACACTAATAACAATAATAACGTATATCACATGCAAAATATTGGTTATATATACAGAACGTAGGCTTATAAATAATTGCATGGATTAATTTAACAATAGGTTAAAGAGCTTTAGATGTAGAATTTTGCATGTACCAAAAGATCTAATGCAGGGAAAGCGACCCTATAAATGGTAATTTTGATGATATTACATATTAATTAAATAATTCTCTTTTCCTCTCAACAGTGCCCCTATCCTTTAGGGGCACTGTTGAGAGAGGGACAACGCTTTTAACGAACCCCAAATTATTTAATTTTGATAAAAGGTCTCTAAGAATCTGTTAAAATCTTTTGAACTAAAAATTGTAGACTCTACTGTATAGGAGAATAAATTGAAGAAAACATCTAAGTTTTACTGCAAGTAAAAGAATTTTAAAACGAGATTTATTTAGTGCCTATAAATTTTCACGGTCGTGTATCAAGTAGACAATAATTGAATCAGAAGTGGGATGAAGTGTTATACGTCCAGTGGATGAAGCGTTGCTTTCCAGTGGATGAATTGGAAAACGTTCAGTGGATGAAGTGTAACACGTCGAGAAGAGTTTCATTAAGGTTACTATATCATTTAATGCACTTTATGCACAATGACACAAACTGACACTGAATGTAAAAACAAAACTGACATTTATGACAGAATTTATAATACTGCAAGTTTAAAGTTCAGTCTTAGATTATAATGTCCGTGATATAGATTCTAGAATTTAGATAGTTAAAAATGACATTATTTAAATATGATAAGTTGTTTATAGATATACCGAATCTCAATGGATGAATTACTCAATCAATCAATCAATCATTGCACGTCAATCCTCTCGTAATCATAATGTGTTTACATCGCTCAGGTTTTATCTACGCTGAAATGAAAACTATAGTTAGTGCAGATGCCAGCACTTTCAACTTTGGTCTCCAGAGATCACGAGTCATTATCAAAATAAACAAAGCTACACTTTATTGTCTCTCTGTAAGTGCATTAGAAATTGCAGTGGCAATCAAAACATTATCGTTAGCGATTAAGAGCAATTTAAAATTGTTAAATAAAACGTGAAAATGTCGCCAGATTATAACTAGACCTTCTGTTATAGACATGTAACGTTTTTGTGATATAATCTATTTGAAATACTTTTTGATTTGTGAAATTGTGAGAAGTGTGCAGGTATTATAGTTAAACAATTATTGTCACAAATATTTCTGGATACAGCTGTCTACAAATAGACTGATAGACAGGCATATTATTATACCATTTGTGTGGATTTCATTCTACAAGCATTAATCATTCCTAAACCGTATAATACAGATATCCATGACATTGGCATGCTTTAACTACATCTGACATTTCGAATCCTTCTTTTACCGCAACCACACCATTAGAACGAAAAAGTATAATTTTTATATTAAAAACTGACATAAACACTCGGTAAATGTTAAGGTTCGGGAGCATGACTGCAGTGCTTTAATCATATACGGGGATCTGTCAGATGGTCCCATGTTGGCCATTCGTCCATTCAACAATGTATGCTTAGCGCTTATACCGCAACAAGTATTCAAACAACACAAACAATCAAGCTATTCAGCATCTCATGCAATGAAGCTGATAATGTAAACACGTGTAATGAATGAAAGCTGTCGAGTTTGTACGATACAGGGAGCGAAATTACTTGGCTGATTTTTATGGATAATGTTGGTCAATAAATTTTTTGCTTCAACCCACATTTTTATGTGGTGTTGTGATTGTGTGATGTTTTAAAAACATCTGTAAAAGAAGTCAGTGTTGCAAAAAATTCAAATACAGTAAAACTGATTTGTTAACCTGTTATACAAATTATAAATTATCATTCAAACGGTTTAAAATTATTACGAAACAACTGAATGCATACTGCAATTTCATACTAATTACATAACTTTTAATATGATCCGACTAATTAAGCTATTAAATACTCAGAATATATACTTTATTTTAATGAATCGTATTATATCGAATGTTCAATATAATCCTTATCATTGATTGTCGATATTTACTTCTTGATTTATAGGCTTATTTGAAGTTTTAGCTAATAACAAAAAATTAGCATCATTTGAAGTTATCTTTTCAGATTGATTGTATATTGAATGCAAAATTCAATAAATATTCAATATACACAGTCAGTCTAGTTATGCAATAGAACGTTTTAGATGACAGGCCAAATATTTAGATACATAAAGTACACAAGATTTGACAAAAAAAGTTGAGATTTAATTTGAAATAAAAACATAAATTTAACTATAAAGCTCTGATTCTATGACTTGATTAATCCATCTATCAAAATATCAGAATTACATTCTAATTGCCTATCTGGCATTCTTGAACATATCAAATGTAAAGTAGAATTATATAGACATAATAGCATTTTGCATTGTTAACAAAAATCATTGATCATATGATACTTTGAATTTGTCACGAGACAAATTCAAAGCTAAGGCAAAAATAAATCGTTATAACATTATTTATTAAATGTTATAGCGATTTTTGATTATTCAAAAATCTGATCAGCATTTATAGGTTGACTTAACAAAATTTTATTAAATCTATATACAATAAAGTTAAATTTTGACATACTTAACATATCTACAATTTTACACGTCTGTAAGGAAAGTTTTTATGGAAATTAAAGATGAAATATAGTTGTTTAATTCTAAACAACTTAAACATCTAAATTGGCACACATTTAACACTAGCTATAAATTAATTTTTTGATATTACATGTCAGTATATCCTGCTAGAATATTTAGCCAAAGCCTAGAGAGCAAACTTCAAGTAGTTCACCACTTGACTGCATGAATCAGATTAATTCTATTCAAAATTTCAATATGATTAAAAAATATCAGGACTGTAGCAAGTGGCCCACTGGCCACTGGTGATTATATCATAAACTTAAGTCATGAATTCAGCAAGATAATAATCCATATATATAATATAAATATATATGTCCAAAGAATAGCTAAAGCATTGGCTGCCTGAAATAAGTTAAAATAAAGTCATAATACTGCAAAATTCAACATATCTCCATAATCCATATCATAAATTAATAAATCCATAAAAGCCACTCATCCTCTCATTACTGATAAGAAACAGTTTACAGTCGAGGAAGACGCATTAGAGGACTATCTGACGGATAGAAACAAAAAGTCAGAACTGGTATATTATCATCCTCATGCAGTCTACCAATACCAGTGAATGCTTTTAGTTCATTCACATACCCAATAGTCATTGTCATGTCACCTCGCGCACTTCGAATTGTAAAATCAAAATCGTTTCGATTCTCCTTCGGCAAGCTGGGCAACTCAAATTCGATGCCCGTAAAAGGAAACTTGAGTGTGATCCGCTTTTCTTCTACGGTGCACTGGCCTTGGATTGGAAGCGTTGAGCTGGACATGGGCATGCGCATGTACATGGTGGCGAAACCTTGGTAGCTGGATTGAGATGATATACTGCCGCCAGGCGAAACTGAAGATCTTGAATCCATCTGAAATATTTTCGATAGTGAGGTAAAATTGCATATCTAGATTATTTTTATTATTGAATAAAATTACATTTATAAATAAGCAGAAAAAACTTTTATAATTTTGAGATTATAATCAATGCTTATACATTTTTATAATATTTCATGTCGAAGTTTAAAACTGATCATGCCCGTCAAGCTAAAGTGAAACAGTATCTATCTCTTAAAATATTAATTAAGAGATAGATTAATTAAAACGTTCTATCAATTTATTTGAAAAAGATCTATAGGGTAAAGAAAGCTTTCAGGCCTATGATTCATTAGTATAAAGACAGTTTTCTTTATACTAATAAAAGCGATTTACTGTTTCTTATTTATTAAATTATACTTTATTACTTTGATTAGGGCACATTTTCTTTCATTTATTTCTTTCATGCATACGTGCATCACTTAGGTCTCGCATGCACATTGAATATTATGTTTATAAGAGAAAAACATCAGTATGAATATTTTTATTTATGCAGTTATCACTCTTATATCTAAATTTACGATCAGAGATAACATAGATCGATGTTAATCACATAAAATGTTTGTCTTATGCATACATCTGATGGTAAACTATTTAGGATAAAAAGCTGATTGTATTGTAATATAAAGTTACAGGCCTATACGTAGGCCTATACATTTTAATGTATGTAGAATGGCTGCAGATTTAACAGAAATTAATGATGCCTTTATATACTTATTTTATTCAATGAATTATATTCTTATCAGACATTAAAATATGTTTTTAGACAAACTTATATGCAGTGGCGAAGCCATCTCATAACAAGTGGGGTTGTTTTAAAAAAATTGAATAAATAATGCTAGTGTTATCGGCATCGGTATCGGACCGATATCGGCATGATGGTATCGATATCGGTGCAGCATTTTCGTATCCGAAACACCCTTAGAAATTTCATCATTCATTATCAATCGTAATATATAATCGTAATATATAATATTACGATTGACAATAATTCATGAAATTTGTCATCAAAATTTATGAAATATGGTCGAATACGCGCAACAATAAGTTGCATAGCACTTGCACGGAGTGAAAAAATGACAGACTAGCAGACCCCCCCCCCTATAAAAAAAAGTCTCCGGATTTGCACGTATTGCGTGG